>BOPP01000085.1:1714026-1727139 GCA_017312745.1 Gryllus bimaculatus | reverse complement strand
GAGAGATGTCGGAGACGAGAGATGTCGGAGACGAGAGACGTCGGAGGGGAGAGATGGCGCGTCTGTGCCTATGTCTGTGCGTGGCGTGTGCGTATGTGGTGTGTATGTGTGTGTGATAGTGAGTGTTGGACGGCGGGACCGGCAAGCATAGGCGATGGGTGGTGGTGGGTGGATGGCGACACGGTGGCAGGTGGCGCCGTCCGATGACAGCGGCCTCCGGGGAAATCAGTCGGCTGCGCGGTTCCTCGGAGGCCGTTTAGCGGTCTGCCTGCGGCGCCGCGTGCGGTCGCGGTTGTGGCCGGGACTCCCTCCCTCCCCTGCCGTTTGCTCTGTCCTCCGGCACCGCCGGCAGCTTTGCGTTATGAGAAAGCCGATGCGTGTCGTTCAGATCCATGTTGCTGTGCTGGATTGTTTTCGCCTAAGTTACCAAATGAGATGCTCAATTCACATATTAACGTTTATAATTCGCGAATAAATATTTTATATGAATTACGTTTCATTTATATCACCTATACAAAACCATACTTCACATCTTGTTGATGTGCTGGATTGCTTTTTGCCGAAATTACCATATGAGATTCTCAATTCACATTAGCGTTAATAATTCGCAAATAAATCTTTCATATGAATTACGTTTTATTTAAATCACCTATGCATAACCATACCTCACACTTAACTTACACTTACGTTTTAAAAAATGTGATTGCACTGAGACAAATGGCCTGGTGTTGGCACACTTGAAGTATTACGACATTGACTGGAATTCATTTACTTTTGTACCATGTATTTCTAGTTACTTGATACATTTTATATTAAGAGTATTTGTATTATTCTGTTTTTACTTAGATTCAGAGAGAATTTATATTCCAACGCATTGTGTATTGATCACGATGTGTTAAAAATGTGTACTCACTTACCGCACTCTACTCTTTGTCGTCGTCCCTACGCTCGGACAACAAACTCTCGTGCGTGAATCTCCTGTTTTGCGCCCTTGTTACGTAAACTACTATTTTTAACTGCATTATATTTAATTATCATTTTCACGCATTTTCTTCGACGTGCGCTACTTTTCCCACCGCGATCCACAGAATCCAGTGGCCTCGCGTGGATTCGCAAAATGGTGCAAACTAGGGAAAACCGTCCGGAGTTCCGCGGCGCGCGTCCCGACGCGGAGTCATCGTTTAAAGTTGCGGGAGTCGCGCCGGGAAAGGGCGGGGCGCACATCGGGGAAGGAACGGAGTTATTCCACCTCGCCCCGCCCGTCCACCCGCCAACTCGCGCCACGAACTTAAACACCAACACCGCCCCAACCTCCGCAACTGCTTCGAAACCAGGGGCTCTAATCCAAGGCCCTGGACACAACCGCGACCTGCCCCAGAAACTCTGCCGCGCACACCCGCTGGCCAAACCCCTGCCCGAACCGCGGCCGCTCGCTCGAACCACCTTCACGCCCTGCGTTCCGGCTGCTTCTCTGGGACGTTCTCCGCCGCGCAACGCCCAGCACTTCATCTCGCCTCACTTGTCCGTGGTCGCCTGCCGGCGCTGGTCGCCCCTGCCGCGTCGCGTTGCGCCGCGACCGCGGTGTCGCCCGCGCCATCACACCAGTCGCAACTTTTCCTATTCCGCGCGCGCCCCTCTCACGGGACGCGGTCGGGGACCGGACACCGCTCGCGCGTTTGGGGCGAGCCACTCGCCCTTCTTTTCCCTGGCCCTTCGCCCTCGTCTCATTTTCTTCCAACTTCTTTTCGTTTTCGACGTTGCTGCTGCCATCACCATTGCCTCCCACCTTCTCCTTAATGTTGACTGCAATGTCAAATCTTGATTTCGATCTAGCTTCCAACCAGCACTCAACTTAGCTATTAGTCTCGCTCGTGTTCTCGCTCAGTAGCCCATTTCGTACCTTTTTCCCCTTTCTTGTTCACGTACCCCAAATTGGCTTCTGCCCTAGGAATCGTCACTTATTATCTCGCCGGGCTATATTACATTTTGGGCTCTCACTCTTGTTTTTGACCATTGTTCTCCTTTGGTGTTGTTCAAGCATGTCTTTGTTGTTGTATTCTTTGTCATCTCCTTATTTCCCACTCTCTTTCTATTTTCATTATTTCGACACCTCAAAACCATTTTTACGGTCCTCGGTCTAGACTCATGTGTCTACTTCTAGCTCCATTCTCGTCATAGTCGCTGTTTTCTCGACTGCGACACAAAAATCAACTCTCTCTGAAGTCTCGCATATGAGGAAAATTCGGAAATCGCTCTGAAGGCCCATGCAGTGCAAACGTAAACATAAGTATAGCGCATAGACATAAACATTAACATAAGTGATTAAGTGAAATATTCACAATCCCTAACATAAACGTGAGCAAAATAAGTTTCTGTTGGCTGTGAGACATTCTAGTTAACTATTGGTTGGATGTGAGAATCGATTTCAAGGTATCGACTGTGTCCATGGCCAATGTGGCGTTAGTTCTTCTATCGACTTCGCTCTAATTTCGATTCTCCATTTTCAGTTACCGTTCTGCGATTGGTTCATTTCTTGTCATACTTCAGCATAAGCCCAGAAGCCTGAAGCTTGCAAGCTTTTAATTAACGTCTTACGCGTTATGCTTATGCGAACGCATTGTGAATGAGTCCCTTTATAGACGTAGTCCTCACTTTTATGTTAACGCTATGCTTATGTTTATGTTTGCACTGTGAATGGGCCTTAAGAGTGCGAAGACGCTTTGAGAGTTTGGTAAATACGAAGGACTGCCTGCTGTGCCTGATGTGCGGTAAAGCAAAGAAAGAAGCATGAGAAAGCGAAGTAGTTTTCTGGGCACATTAGAAAAAGCTTCCCTAAAAAATAATCAAGAAGTTTTTAAGAAAAGATATTTACCATTTATTTTCATTTATTGTTAACTTATTTTTGATATTTGTTAATATTTAGAAGAATTCGGTGATATGAAAACATTCACATTCCGTGAACAATTGACATCATTGCACTTCCAAGGTGGCGAAATATTCTCGAGCTACAGTAAATTGCTTTCAGTAATATCTGAACTTTATTGTGTATTAAACCTGGATAAAAATATAATTTTCTTCGTTAGCAAAATTAAACAGGTCCTCTGATATTAATATCATCTACACACGTCGGAGAAAATACGTCAAAATGTGATATTCACCTTAGAAAGCAAAAGCAAAAGAAATATCACTCAACCTGTCACATTCTATTTTCTTTTCGTAATACTTTGTTTCCTTCAAATCTGCAGAAAATTCTTCAGCACAATATCATCGCAAAACCGAAGACACGCTCTCCATGCGAGCGAGGGAGGTTTCAAGTAGATTGAAGGCCCGAGCGGTGGAAGCGCCCGCCCGCCCTGAGGTAAGAAGGTGCTCTGTATGGTGGGACGGAGCTCTGGAAGCTGCGAGACGCCCCGGTGTTAGCTCGGAGATCCAGCCAGCCCCTTTCCTTTAGACCGCCCGCCCGCTCGACCGCCCGCCCACGGCTTCTCGAAGCCGTACATCAACGCAAACTGCGGCGCTGCTCAAGCTTTATGAAAATTAACGAGTATTGCACCGGGAGACAGGATTCGCGGCGAGTTATTCGAAACTATTCTCTGCCTACCGGGAGGCATTCATATCAATAGCGCAATTGCGAAAGCAGCGCTTGCCAACAAATCTTAGGCGCAATTATTTTGCGCCGACTTTAAGTGGCGCTGGAGGCTGCAGGAAGGAGGCGGAGAAAGAAGAGGAGCCAACGCGGAGGCGAAGTCAGGGGACCTCGAAGAGAGAGATTGCGCAGAGAGGCATCGACCAAATTTACTCAAGAGACTTGGGTTTGCGTAAAGGAAATAAGAGGGATGTATTCCGATACAGGATATCCGAGTGCTCAATCAATGTGATAACGAGATACTGGTCGTTTCGTAAATAGATTTGTTTTCAAATACCCATTTCGTACTTAGTTTGGATACCATTGTCGGGGATATTGTGTTGTTTGTGGCAGAGATGTATGCTTACGTAGACGCTTTAAATAGGTAATCATCGATAAATTTTGTGAGACAGCGGTCATTAAATAAAAGATGTAACGCTTCACGATGTCTACAAGCGCAAACGATACACCCCATATTTCAACACAGATTGTATTGGCACGTAATATACGTTAAATATTTGTTTCTTAAATCCAAATTAACGTTTTATTTTATTGAGACCTTATAAATACTCTATCGAAACTGAATGAAAAATAAACTAATCGAGGAATGGCACGCCGTACTAGTTTATGAGGTTTCAACGTTTTTAATGAATACTGAATATTTGAGAAAATGTTCATTAACGTAACGGTCATATAGAGGGGGTGATGAAAAATTTTACATTATGAACAGTGAGACGCCGAAGCCAGTATGTTTGTTGAACGATATGCTGTGTTCAACGGTGCGGTATGTCCCTGCAAAGCCAGCGCAGCGCCAAGCACTGTATTCGTAAAAATTGAATTTTAAGTCCTCTTCTTTGACTCGACGGTCCGATAAGGGCCTTGACCGACCAGCGATGGCCCAGCCACTGGGCCATGGGATAAGGAGTTCGTGCGGTTAGCACAAATTTATCCTTGCACCGTATATGCCGGTCTTCATATCCTTAGGGTGGGCTTTCTCATCGTCACACAGCAGTAGATATTATGACATTTGTAAGGAAAGCGCACCGTTATAATTTTTCCCCGGCCAGGAATCGAAGATGCGCCATGGAAAGTAAGCAACGAGCCACCGAAGGTCTCAGATATTTAAGGCTGATCTGAAATTCGGTTTTTATCAGCCGAATTTCGCGCGCTCAGTACCGTAAAAACTCATTAACTGTGCTGTTCTGTATCTTTCAACACTAAACTCTACGATTCGTGAGCTTTATTGTTAAATTCATCAAGTTACTTCACGCGTTCAGTTTATATGTGACGTACGACCATCCTTTAACCAATCAATATCTTTTTCCTACCCGAACTCTGATTAAAGTGACTAGTATGGAGCAAAACTCAATGGAAACAGATCGTTTAGGTTATCTCGATTGTTTTATGTTAATGGCGGAGGCCGAAGATTCGCCGTTGACGTGGAAATGTGAGAACAAAGAGAGTGAAATTCCCCGTACGAAATTCGCAATGTTTTTGAACTAATCTCAATTACCTTAATACACACATTTTTTTATTAATCGACCAATGCATTACATGTCTTTCATTAAAATTGCTCCCTATATCTCCTTCCCTCTTTCTCTGTCATTCGTATTTGACAACTTTGTTTTGAATCTCCCGTAAAATTCTAAAATGTTTTGTAGGTCTGTTAGACCCAGTATACACGGTTATTTTTGAACACTGATTTCCGTGTTGTACCGAACAAACGCATGCGTTGAGTGTCCTCTGGAGCCCCAGAAACAACCCAGCGCATGCGTGCGTTTACTAATATTCCTTAAATTTTCGTCAAAAGGAAGCTCGTAAATCGGGCCTTTCGGAGTGTTCATATTCGATACCATAACTTTCATCCTCCACGCTCTGTTTTTGTAGTGAAATTGATTTAAACAAAATATACATTAGTCAAAAGAAAGTACAATCTAAGTAATGTAGATTTGTGAAACTTGGATCCACGATACACATGATTTCTATCGATCAACGTCGGCCAAATGCAGATATATCTTCTTAACTTACAGTTAGGGAGCCAGATGACTAGACATGTACTTTTCAGTGATCCCTTTGAGCTAGAGTTCATAATGTTCCCGTGTTGCAGTACTGCATTTTCGCATATTTTGAAGTATAGCGGAAAAACAGATAGAAATAAAATAAAGAAAGCAATATTCTGTCTTATTATTCTATGACACTTTTTGAAAATGATGAAACACATTGTATTAAGCTATTTATACGACTGTATTACGAAGAAGTTGCATAAAATGGCATTTCCGTAAATTTGTCATAAATGTCTGTTGGAGAACACCCACCCACTAAAACGAGTGGTTTGCAGCGGCGACAGTTGAACACCTCCACCCCACTTCACTTTACCTCCTCCACTTCTCTCCCTATTCCTCCCACCGGCTCCTCCCGCTCCCCGCCCTGCACTCTGAGAGGGAGGTGGGAGACCGCCGATACTTCGATAACACCCAAATGAACCCTTCATTAAATATTGCCCGGTAGCTAATGGATTGATTGCAGTCGGGAATTAGCCACCGCTGAATGCTGCACGCCCCGGAAGCGGACGGAATGCGAGATCACAAGCGCCTCTTGAGCGTTGCGCCGCCCATCGTCTCCTCTTCGGGTTTCCAATTTTGCATCCCCCCCCCCACCAACCCGATGCGCGGGACAACGCGTTGGGGCGGCTGATTTGCGGAAATTAGGACTATGACTACTCGACGCTTTCGAAAAGTTATTTTCCGAACTGTGTTCGTTACATATGGCACGTAACCACACAGCTACGTTACCTACTTCATTGTTTTTTGTGTGCAATGTTTTCATGGTATAATGTTCTTTGAGATGTTTTCGATAACTTGTGGAGTACGTTAAATACTCGGCATTGTTTGAAAAATTGAATGTTAAGTAATGAGTTGAACCTTCAATATTAGTCATTGAAATAACTAAATAAAAGTTTAAATATTCTACGGACCGATTTTTTAGTAAATAAAAAACGCTAATTCATATTTCTTTCCTAAAAAGTGTTGAAATTTCGTTTCAACGCATTTCCTAAGAATAGAAGTGCACTAATATACAGTTAAATGAACGATTTGAGGCACATTTGTGCACATCTTGTACTGCACCAAAACTTAGAACACCATAAATAAACTTTTTTAAACTTAACTAAAACATTTCTTTACCAAAACTATTATCAATGACAATTACGAAGAGAAAAGAGATTAAAAAGGAAAAACGAATTAAAGTGTAGTATTATAAAATAATCTATGGCCCCAAAATTTATGAGACGTACACCGTAGCATTTCATACTCTCATTTGTATAAATAAATGTATTTTTAATAAAAATTACCCCAAAACACATTACTAAACAAACATTCACATCACTCAGAAAGAAAGAACAGATCAGATCTGCATTTAGTGATAGTTATATTTTCCCATTTTCTCCGAAGTATCACAGTGTCCCATGAGATACCTAAGGAATGGAGTACATTGATAGAAATGTCTTTTTTAGTTCAAAAAAATTCAGAAATAGTTCAAAAAACGAAGATGGTGCTTGTTAATAACACAGTACTCTAATTTACCTGACATCACATGAACAAATAACTTGAAATTAATTTTTTCTCGGCACCAGAAATATTCTTAGAAAAAAGCCATATCGATGGGCATCAGTTCCTCCTACTGTCTGATGCTAAAGCGTTACGTTTCCAAAATCAAGAGCACCGGATCATAAACTCACGTATTTTACATTGCACGCATTCCATCTGTGTTAAACAGGATACAATCAGCAGTCTGTTGTTCTGGAATTCGTAATGAACAAAACATATTGGTGACATGTGTTCTACGAATAATTTCATTTAGTGTATTACTCCTTCTATCACTGCTTCCTGTGATTTTCAGCCCGTCATCCATGATTATTAACCTATCATCATTAAATTTCATTCATCAGCCAAACTCACTTTTCCTGGTACGGACTAAGCCTCGGACACAGTGCTTTGTTACATTTACTAAATATCAAATAGATGAACGCTATATAAAATATACAACCATGTAAAGTCATTACAGTGTCTTATACTTTTTCGCCTTTCTACGTATGTAGTAAAGAGAAATTATTGTAATTGTGTGGCGAAAATCAGCGATTTGTCGATTGAAAACTCTTATTGTTGGTTCCTGGTAACAACTGGATACATTTTGTTGCGATAAATAAAAACTACTTCATCCATTATGATGTGTAGATAGAATCCCTGTTTCTGGGTCCTTGATACCAAAAAAAATGATTTACTACAAAATACCTGCTTGTCAATATCTCTGTCAGTCTGTCTGTCAGTATGTCTGAGCGTCATTCTGTCAACACTAGTGTCTAAAAAGTTTAGATGATTTTCTCCAAAATTGAGTTTCTCCGACCTGACCGTTTGAAACGGAAATTTTGATTTTTGTGTATATTAACCTGCATACACAACTACTCCAAAAGTTTACATTAAACATTGTTCTCGGATAGCGAAATAACCCTATAGCAAACGCCGTTGTATTTGCTAAATATTCGGAAATTGTAAAAGTTTAAAATAATCTCAGAATGTATGAGCTGTTGTAGGTCCACTAGGTTTCCAATCCAGAAGGTTCTTTTTCTATAGTACCGGCAGCGTATAGTGAGTCTCGCAGTTCAATGCGCTGTTGTCACACATCACTACGATCACCACCTGCATGAGAGATAAATGAAATCTCAATGCATTAACACTTACTGACAGCATATGACACGTATTGATATCATTTTCACAACCATTGCCACAGACAAAACTTATCGACTCCGAGACTTCGTGTTTGCCAGTGTGAGCGGCAACACTGAGCCCTGGCTGTGAGAAAGTAAACAAATCCTCGCAAGCTGATTGCTTCGGAGCAGGTCACATGACGTACCACAGCACGTGGCGACAGAACGGTCTAAGTCGCTTACACGGTGCCGGGGCGGTAAGCTGTAGGTCCATGACAGTGGTATGAGCTGCGGACAAACCAGGTGCAGGGTGTGAAAGAGGAGGAGAGCTGAGACCGCGAGGTCCAAATGGAAGCTGCCGCCGCATCGACGCAAATCGCATATGCGGTCTCCATCATCTGCTCTGAACAAGAGGCGCATTGTCTCTGCGACACATCCGATTTTTGACAAAGGCCACCAGCCAAATTTCGTCTATTTCAAACCGTTTTCAGACCAGGATTTTTAAACAATAGAATGGCAGAATGGGTATAACTAAACAATGAAGGGAATAAGCTTTAATGGATTTTGAATTTCGTATGACGCGAAATAGCATTTCCTCCACCGTACTATTATAAAATACTTGGACCAAAAAATATAATAGTGTGGTGCATTAGGCATAGTAGTAGCATGGGGTGGTCTTCGATCACGTTGACAGTCGTCTGAGTGGTTTTCGAAGTGTTACGTGCTTTTAAATCTCTTCACAAACAGCATTGAAACAATTGTATTAAATGGGAGAGGGAACAATAAAATATATATTCCTGGAACAACGCGAGCATTATTTCGTAATGAAAATGCAATTTAACTACAGCTGTGTAAAGAAAGATAATTGTAAAATTTTTCGTTCTTATGCGTACAATTTACAATGCGTACTTATGCGTAACTGACATTCTAATAAGAATTGTAGTTGAAGTTAACGCCATCAATGTTTAATAAAATGTTCAGATAAAAAAATTAACATTTTAATCTCCTAAAATCTTTGCAAATATATTTTCTGAATAAAATGTAAATAACTTTCTGAGGTTATTTCAAAACTAGTATTACATTTGCTTCGTCTCTGTAAGACACAATACGTTTAACGTACAATGAAAACATGCTATTTTGTTTTTACAGTGCTTGCAATTTTGTAAATATCACTGACAGTTTTCTAAGCATGACAGTGTCGTCTTATCGAGATATGATACAAAAGAAACATCTAACGTTAGGTTGTCTTGATCTTCTAAAGCAACTTAAAGTTGTAACTAACACATTAATGTATGTAATGGGCAGTCATCTAACCAAAATAATTAACAATGCGCTGAAACAAAGTGATAAAAAACATATCTACATAGTAAAACTCATTGTAATTTTCAAAATTCAATTTTTTTTATCGGAAGTGCGGTAGCTATCTCCTTAATCCCCAGAGAGCGATTAGACTGTGTCTAAAATGTGTGGAGTTTAAGAGAGCAAAATCCTCAATCGTCATTATCTCAATGGGATGAGAGGGCGATAAGACAACTGACAGAAATATTTGATTTCGACTTCGACAGACCAATATGAATAAGCAGGCGCTTACGATTACGTATCATCCGCCAATGCTCGCTTCAGGCTTTTCAGGCTTTCGTGTTTGATTTCGAGTTCGCAAATTCCTAGAAGCCTGAGGATAAGAGTGTTAATTCTCGGCGAAGGTACGGAGATAAAAGCGCAGAATTACATTGCCTTTTTTCACAAAAATACAATTTGAAGTAAATATTTACGAACTATTTGAGATGATCCGATTCGACATGTGTATTAAATATACATAACCGCCAAATACGGAAGAAGCTTGTAGTAATAGGTAAAATATATTATACTACACCAAAGTACAGTATATAAAAATCATTGAAAACTCCGAAACAATTAAATGCCAATATTATGTACCTGTAAAAATATTTATTTTCAGGATATTGTGTTCCCTATTTATACTACAACTGAAAAAATTAAAAAGGGAAACAAAAATACCTTGAAATATTAATAGCTTGTTTTTCTAAATTACCAGCTTTGTGTTTTATATGAAATGTTAGAGAAAAGTTAGAATCGAGGGTAGATACGAGAGCACAAACGGAAAGTGCTCCCTCGAGAGCAATGCAAACTGTGTGACCTTCGACACAATCACGTGAACACAATGACAATAGCGATATACAGAAGAGGAGAGCAGACGCGCGGCAGTGGGTCGACGAAATGCCATTTGCTAATTACTCTCCGCTCTGCTGGTTTGAAACCTCTAGTAAAATGACCAGCGGGTAGATATTCAAACCCAACAAGCTCTTATCAAGGGTCTACTGTTAATTCTGAGGGAGTGAAATATGAACAAAGTTACTTAGTGATATAAGAAGAAGAATTCTTTGATTATACTAAATATTCCTTATGCGCGTTCACGCAAATAAGTATTTTTAAAATTAAATTATTGTGTTTTGTAACAAAGTATCATATTATTATGAAACGAATATGAGAACTCCTGAACTTGATATTCGTTTGAAAAATAAATAGATATTTTTACGATAAAAGTGAGCGCTTTTCATTGCAAGTTTTATTCATAAATCAACATTTAAACAAGATTTATTTTGTTAGACTTAATAAACTTTTCTTGGGAGCGTATGATTGTGTGAACTTATGGGAAGTAAATTCTTATTAACAAACCTAAGGTTCTCCTTTATTAAGAAGTTTACATAATTATATTATAATAAATATTTTAAAATATTTTGAAAGGAAGTATTTTAAAAGTATTTATATTTCTCGACAGGAGAAATAAAGAAGAGTACACAAGTAAATAAAGGATCCGAAGTTCTCGTTTACATTTACAGAGCTAAAACGTTTTAGAAGTCATTCAGTTTGAAAATATTATTAACTGAAGGTTATAAATCATCATTGAGTTTTCGTGCGTTTCTAAATGGCGTGAGTAACTAAATGAAAGACCTCTTATATTGAGTTAGTATACTCCGTTTTGCTCCGTATTCTCCGTGACTCGACAAAATAGTATGTAAATATGAACTTCCTTGGGTTACTTTGCATAAACAGAGCGCTTCGTATTAATGTTTCAAAATTACAGAGTATTAAAGCAAAGATTTTCTTTTACGACCTTTAGTAGCAAAACGAACGTTGCAGAAACTGCACTTGCATACGAAGCGTACTCACTGCGCTTGTTAAGAAGTCGCTTTCGTATGCAAGTAATCACAGCCAACGAAATTTTCAACGCCCCGGCAAAAAAGTGCTAACAAGATGCACCAAGGAACGGCGCAGCGCTCATATCCGCCTGAGTGGGTATCTGGCGAACAGTAGCGGCGAGACCTCCCTAGAAAACTTCCTTGAGTCCTACTTCTATCCCAGGCTTTGTTTCGTGAGGTGGAACTTCTGAATCCCGAGATAATCGTCCCAGAGATATTACTCATGAACTAGAAAATGCAAAATTCGGTTCAGATATTATGAATCTATTTACTGGAAAAAGTTCCACGAAGGAAATTTTTTGTGTTCCGAATTTCTTGTTCACATCCACTCACGAGGCATGGAATTATTTTGATTAATGTCAGGGTTTGTGGAGGCGCTTCCATAAATGATGCAAACGATTCGTTGGCTCTTTATTCTGATTTTAGAATTTATTTTGTATATCAGTAAACACTTATCAACTTCATTTTATATATGATTAATCCTTTGTGAGTCTAATATCGCAAATGTAATGAAATCACCGTGGCAATATCGCTGACGTGATTAATTCTCAGGAATATCAATAACAGTGTAATTAAGAAACTCATGAGAAATACTTATAAAAACCGTACGAATTTAGTGTAGCACGCTTTGGTGCATGTAACAAACAGAAAAACTGTTGTAAAGAGAGGAATTTCTGCGCCACACTTTACTTCTTTTTTCGCAAAATGATGGCGCAGAATAAAAGAAAGGTCCTGAGAGAATAAAAATGGAGAGAACTTCTTCACAACTAGTTCACACATTTACACTTCAAGAGTTTTCTTTGCAAAATTAACATCTTCAGATGTGATTGAAGGGTGAATTGAATAGAATTAAATAGAATAGCGTTCCATATTTTCTACTGCAGTTTGCGACGGCTATTTTTACACTTGAGCCACTCCTCTTTGATTTAGTGATTTTGTAAACTTTAATCGATAATGTTTTTAACTCATTATTTATAAATGAAAAAATAATCTCCCGCAATGCGAGCCAAATTGTCATAAACTAGCACACTCATGGACGTCAGAAAAATATTTTAAGTATTACAATTACTTCATTATCGATTTTCCGAAAGTACACGTACATTACCCCTACCGAATTTCATAAATAAATCAAGTTATCGTAATATCTAGCTATCGTTATAATTTAATAATAACTATCATAATAATTTCGTAATAAATATATCTGATTTTCATCAGTTCTTCATTTTTCATTTGTTTCTAATTTCTGATCGTTGTACTAAAAGTACATTTTCTATAATTCATAGTAGTATCTCTTCCCACAGAACCACTCATCTCGAAATAGGGGCGGGAGGCAGACGCAAAAGTAATTTATCAGAAAACACTGCTGCCAAAGAGAGAACGTGGTGTAGACAGCCTCTGGCGTCAATCGGTAAGAAATTGATGTTTTTTGTTGGGGGGATTGGAAAATACGTAATAGATCGAGAGGCAATCATGAAAGAGAAAAGTTTGACTCGTTACTTGGAGAGGAATGAGAAAAACTGTTACTCAGAAAGCTGAATCTTAATAATAATAATAATAATAATAATAAT
>BOPP01000085.1:1689872-1706824 GCA_017312745.1 Gryllus bimaculatus | reverse complement strand
TCTCTCTCTCTCTCTCTCTCTCTCAACTACTCTATATCTCTCTTAATTATTGTCACACTCCCTATCAATAACTCTCGCACTCCCTTAGTTACTCGCACTCACACTATTTGTTGCTTAATTCTTTTTTTAACGAGTATCTCATTCTTTCTCTCTCACCATTTCCTCCATTTATTTTCCTTCATCTCTCCCTTTTCCTCTTTCAATATATCGCCTTCTCCCTTTCTGCCTCTGAAACCTAACGCTCCTTTCTGCTCTATCAAAATTTCCTAGATATATTACCTCATTGCGTTCCCGCGTCTGCCAGCCAACCCGGGCCCCCTCTGAATCCTCACTCTTCACGCCCATCCAGCAGCGCGCGGAGGACATCTTGTAAAGTGCGGACGCCTCCTCTTCGTCCTCGCTCCTCCTCATCCTCCCCCTCCCCTTCCCGTCCTCCTCCCCGCCCTCGCGGACCCGAGGGAGGGGGCGCGCACCTGTACGTCTTCCAGCCGCGAGAATGAAGACCGCGGAGCAGCGACAGCGGCAGCCGAGGGGCGGCGGCGGCGGGGACGGGGGAGGAGGTGGCGGTGGCGGTGGCGGTGGCGCCGGGGGCGTCGTCGTCGAAGGCGTTCTATTGACGAGTTCGCTCCCCTTCCAAATACCTGCTGAGATATCGCTCAACCTTTTTCCCTCGCTCGCTCGCATATATCGATGATAACGCAGTGCTTTCAGTGGGGTGCTCTGGCAATGACAGATATACTGCACACACGCTTACTTGAAGGCGAAACGGTTGTAGAAGGGAGCAATAGAAGAAAAATTACATAATCGATTTGTAAGATTATTCTGTACTTACAGAACACTCCTCCTTCGTATATAAAAAAAATGAAAATGGTGAGTTAATCAAACGAAAACATTAAAAATGACAATCATTATGAAGTATGAATAATTGACAAATGTGCACTTAAATACATCATATTTAAAAAGAAATGGATGTATCTTATGATAAGTATTTTAATTTGTGCGCGATTCTTGGCGTATTCGCGTCAGTGTCAGAAAATAACGAACCACTTTAACAACACAATCCCAACTATAATGCTCCTAACTGTTCTGTGGTGAGACTGAGAGCGCGCAGGCATCGTTTAGCGAGCAGCCGCCCACGCCCTCGCCTCACACAAGGAGCGCCCACATCGCCCGAAGCGTCAGTTGGCCCCGGGAGGCGCTGGCGGCGGCGGCGGCGGCGGCGGCGGAGACGAGGCAGCGCCTGCGGCGGCCTCTAAACAAACTAGGCGAGGGCGGCGGCGGTGGCAGATGGCGGGATCGCGGCTCCATAAAGCAGCCCCAGCCACTTGCCCGCCTGCCCGCATGCCCGCCCGTACGCCCGCACGCCCGCACGCTCCGGCGCCCGCTAATGCGGATACGACGTTCGCCCCGCCCCGCCCCGCCCCGCCCCCTGCTCCACCCAGCCGCGCCTAGTTTCCGCGCCTCGCCTCGCCACGAGTCCGCCCGTCATTCTCAACCCACCACACTGCCCGCCCTAGCACGAAAGCTCGTCTTCGCTCATTCTCGCTTCAATACATCGCCCCTCCACCCCCAAAGGACAATACACGCATAACAACAACAACAACAACAACATGAATAATAATAATAATAATAATAATAATAAAATAAATATTAATAATAATAATAATCAATGAATAATAATAATAATAATAATAATAAACAAAAATATTTTGATAAACATGCAGAAGCCAGGTAATATAATACATGTTCTTTGTTAGAAGAATTATGGTTCAGATTTATAAAACATTTGTTGAAAATTTTTGATAACAATTCAAAGGTTAAATTTTATAAATGTTGTGTTAAATATTGTGTCTATGTACTGGTTGTGTTAAGTGCTGTGTGAAAACTGTAAGCCTATTTAGTAACTGCGTGATCATGCTTTGAATGTGTCCTGTGTGATTACTGTAATTCCCAGAAGCTGTGAATAAAGATGATAATAATAATAATAATAATAATAATAATAATAATAATAATAATAATAATAATAATAATAATAATAATAATAAATTGTGCGCTAAACATTTCTTTGCTCTAATTTTGCAAAGAGATAATAAATTTGTTTGGCAATACACTATATTACGCGTTTGGGCTCCCTCCCCTTCGTACGGTTCAGAAAATCAGATGTAAAGAAATATATATCTGGCTGAATGTTAACATCAAATATCACTGTAAATGTTTCTTCAAATTCTGAAAAAATGTTTCAACTATACCTTCTATTAAATATCTGGTGTACACAAGAGAAACAATTAAAAAATTCATCGTTGCTGTCAGTTCAACAGTTAAAGAGGTACGATATGCCATCTCTTAAGAATCAACACATCTACGTGCAGGTGGTAGATCATTACAATATTCTTTGTTTAAATTGAATAGCCATTTAATACACAAAAAATTTGCAATGAAATTCACTTACTTAAAACTTACATGTTTACACAATTTAATCAATGATAATATTGTAATTATTCAATAATTCAAATTTAGTTACGCACATATTTGGTCATATTTTTATGGTTTCCTTCAGGAAAACGTTTATACTCGTATAATTACACAACTTTAAAATTTCATATTATTGTGAAGAAGTACTCAAAAATATGAAACAATTCACAACATTTGTGTATCGCCTTTGCGAAGTATCTTGGATTCTAGATTGTTGCTATGATATCCACGTATCATTATATACCATTATATATCATTACCAAAGATGTGGATGTATATCTCGAGCAAGGCTTCATAGCCTTGCTCGACCACTAGTAGAATCCTCACTCATATGCAAGAGTAAAGTAAGGTCTGACTTCCACCCAATAAAAAGGTATTTATTCAACAAAATAGTAGTCAATGGTCTAGTATAAAAACGTATTTTTATATCATATATTGTGTCCAATAAATGGCCTATTAATTGAAATACCTTATACATACAATAACTAACAGCATTTAGATTGTGTTGCCTTATCTGAGCGCAAATTTATTAAAGTTGCTTAGTGTTGCAGCTAGTAGAATCATGGATCACGAGAAATATCTCTTTATTTTTTTTAAAGATTGTTTTAACAATTACTGACACACAATTATGTTCATGTACTTGTACACATTTATTCCACGCGTCACTATTAGAACTTCGAACCACACACAATTAACACACTCATTGCAGTGCGTTTTAATTAACAAATATATTATTTACTTTATTGGCCATTACTCATTAATGTGTGGTAATGTGTAGTGCAAATTCTTACGATAAAATATAATTTTCAAATAACGAGATATTACGTGACTTCCCTTTAAAAAGCAATAAAATCAAAAAAATAAATAATCATAGAGACGAGTAAATTTTCTGATAAATTATGCCATCCAATTAAATAAAAACCGTTTGCCACAAAATGTACAATTACAAAGGCACACGCCGCCAAATTAATCTTTACTTATTTGTACAATGCTAATAATTTACCTGGCTGCCTTGACAAAGACGTATGTGAGCATTTGGAGTGAGGCGAGCTGCGTGGTGGTGGGGGTGATGGTGGTGGGGGAGGGGGTGTGTGGTTTCCTCGCAGGTCGCTAATTGACCGCAGAGCGCTGCTTTATAGAACGGTCCATCGCGGTGAAGTGCACGTTACGGCGCGTGTGATGAAAGCGTGCGCTTCAGCCGCATTGCCTTTCCGCAAATGTCACAGAGAAATTTCAAAATAGGGATTATGAAAATAGGGATTATTTATATTTAGTTTAGCGTGCTTCCACATAACGGTGACGTAATGGATCAGAAAGAAAATATTGATATATAAAATAGATCTATTGCGCTTCATTCCAATTTCAAGTATTTTATGATGACATGTCCTTCATGCAATCTAGAAATTCATAGAGTCCTCAAATGTAGACCATGAAAATAGCAAATGAAACAAACCACAATAATTCACAATTACCCAGGAAATCAATGTGTATCACATTATCAGGTAATAGGGACAAACGTATGTTTTTCTGGAGAACCAATTTTACGGATGGAAACAATACTGTCAAGATTAATGATGGGCTAACACAATTATTGTAGCTAATTTAAGAAGGAAATAGGAGAAATGGAAATTATAAGTCCTAAATAAGGGGATTAAAACTCCAAATTTAGTGATACTCTGAATACACGTTCGTGACTGTCGCTTTAGAAAATATTGCAAAACGAAAAATAAGTCCATTTCAACGTTTCTTTTATATGAATTCACACATCAACGCAACAGTTGCATTACAGCTAGATTTGATGTTCGATCTAAAATGCAATCAAACATCCCAAAAAATTCAACGAATTCGTTACACATAGGAAAACAATTGAATGTGAATTATTATACCACACATTGTGCAAAGAAACTATAAATGCAATGAAGGAAATCACCTTTCAGTTTACTGAATTACTAAATTCAGTAAATTCAACACATATGCAATGAAATGATTGGTCTCCAGCACTGTAGTCAAGAGTTTTGATGGCCCCAAAGAACATAACATAAAACAAATGCCAACCAACTCAGAGGCAGTGGCACGGAGAAGATGGCGACCTTGAATCGACGACGAGAGTGAGAGAAGAGGAGATAAAAGAGGCCGTTCCTTCGAGAACAGCGCAGCTCTCCAAATTACGCGAATATTAGGGGGAGCTCTGCCCGGCGACCGCATCAATTTTGCCCGCGCCGCGTCTCCGCCGCTCGTTTGCGATGCATTTCGCGGGGCGGCGCTCATATCTCTCTCTCCCCCTCCCTCCCTCCTCATCCCTCTCCCTTCTCCTCCTCCGACGCCTCCGCCAACGCCCGTTTCAGATGCCGCGCGTTGGAGCAAGATCTCAAAAAATGGGGACCGAAGTCGAAAAAAATCTTTTGGGAATTTTATGTAAACAATTAAGAAAACTGGTAACAGAGTGGCTAATTTCACGGTTTGAAAAGGTCCGTGGCGTTCTGCAATATTAAAAACATGGCTGTTGAGCGAGCAGCTGTTTTCGGTTTCCCATTCGAAAGGGACGAAAATTGTGTTGTTGAGTTCAGTGTTCACATGTATAACAATTACTTAAAACATGTTAATAATTTATTTAATAATTAATGTTTAAACAAAATAATACAACAAATTTATATTTTTTAAAGTAGAAAATAGTTATAAGTTCCACAGAATTCCACAACGAAATTCGTAAAAATTCAATTCTCTAATCAGATATTGAAATGTAAGAAAATCTGCTATTAACTGTTGTTCTGCATTTGGTGCAGAAATATTTTGAGACGGTTTTCAATTTTTAATTCACTATACTCGATCCGCCATTTTTTTGCAATGTTAACATTAGATTCAGAACTAGCGAAGTCATAAAACTCTGTTTACAAATCTTATTGAAAATTAAAAACAAAAATGACGTTTCTAATTTTAATCCGTCATACTGGGTCCACCATTTCGTTTCTTTGTTGTTGTTTTTTTGTAATTTTGGCATTAGAATCGTAATCAGCGTGTTCAAAAACCATTGTAATCAAAGTTTCATTAAATTTGGATAACATTTTCATATTTTGGCCCGCGTTTTGACATCTTGATCTAATGAGCGCAACTTCCATCGCGTTCACAGGACACCTCCGTTCCAAGCGCCAATCCACCCCGGCGCCTCGCCACCAGCGCCGCTCTCCACTCCTTTCACTCGTCCGGCGCCATTGCTGTCCGTCCAACCACCGCCTCCATTGCTCCGGCTCTATTAGCAGCGCTCGTCTTCTTCGACGACTGAGCCACTTCATCTGCACCGTCGCCGACACATTCCTGTCCTCCTCGAACCCTCCTGCGCAGCGCAGCCTCGGCGGCCGCCATCTCCACTTCCGTTCTCGCGCGCGAGGGCGTCGCCTCCGTCGCCACCGCGCCGCCGCCGTCCGCTTCTCAATCATGCGCCGCTCCCGAGTCCTGCGTCTCGCCGCTTTCCTATTATCGTCACGTCGCCCTTATCTCCCGCCCGCACCCACGCCGCCTCTGCCGTCCGCCTTCGTGCGCTAGCCGCAGACCTGTCGCGCCAAGATTGCTCATGTCCGCTGGGGAGGCGCCGCGCGCGCAGCGTGCGGCGATGGCCAGTACAGATCTTCGCCAAATCAAGGATTGTCTCGGGAAATACTGCTCCTCGACGAGAGGCGGCGCAGAGAAGCGGCGCTGCAGAGAGACTAGACGGCGGAGGGGGGCGTGGCGGGTAGGCTCGAACGACAGCGGACTGGATGGGGCAGGAAGCGGCGACTGATAAGGCGGGGGGGTGGCGGCAGAGGCGGGGCTGTTGAGGGCGGGCCGGGGGCAGCGTAAAGGCGGGGCGGAAGCGGGGCGGCGGTGGGGCGGTGGGGCGGCGTGGACGGTGGGGGTGGCGCGAGGCGACGAAGCGGCGGGTGGAGCGGCGGCGGGGTGGCGGGGGCGGCGGGAGGCGGGGGGGGTGGAGGCGGCGTTGACGCGCATTGGAGCGCCTAGTAGGTAAGATGTAGGCAGGTAAGGGGGGCTTTTGGATAGCCGAGCGGGTGGGCGGGAACGCCGACAGAGAGAAGTGGATTTTTTGGCTAGCGCGCTCCTTCTCCATTTCTGATGCTCGGCGTTGAGGAGCGCCGGCGTATGTTCGGGGGCGGCGAAAGCTGCGCGGTGGAGAGGAATACGTAATGCGACTCGCGGACGGGGAGCAGCAGCGGAGCGGCGGCGGGGGCGGAGGCGGAGGAAATGGCGAGGTCAAGAGACGGGACGCATCTGCATAAAGGTGATGATTAAACAGGAAAAGTTAAAGAAATATGGTAGAAATTAGTCAACAAAAATACAAGGAAAATTCAGAGAAAATATGTGAAGAGAAGAGGTAAAGAACATGAATCAAACAAAATTTTCTACAGACACAAAAAACCGAAGAATTCGTGTTTTAAAATGCGACAAAATCTAATTCAAAACTAAATGCGACTAAATCTAATCAAAAGTGAAATCTAAAAGAAAATACCGAATTCTTTAGTCTTACACTACGTGCAGCAATTTTAATTAACAAAAATAAACATTGGGAAATATAAAATCCAGCAAAGTGTGTGTTGATTCTACCACTCTGCAAATTAATATCCTAATGAAAGCAAACAATTACTCTTTTGTGTAATGTTGTCAGGTTAGAGGATTTACCCTTAAATGTTGGATTTTAGTCAGCGTGTACTTTTACATTTAAGGATTTAGGATTTTGGGTTAAATTTAGTTCTGATTATTTTATACAAAACATTCATATTAATAGTAAACAATTGTGAAAAGGTAATAAAGTGATTCTGTTTCTACTGTGCACATCTTATCGCAAGAGGAACAGAGATTAATTCTGAAATAACTCTTTAAAATGAATTTATGAATTTATTAATTTATGAAATTATTAATTTATGAAATTCAAGAACTAACTCCGAATAATTTTGTAATAATTATTTAAATATAAACATATTTGTACCTGAAGATGACGAAAAAACGCGTCAAAACGTCGTATAGGCGGAGAATAAAAGGTGAAAATATGTGTTTGAGATTTCTTTTGTGTTTTTAAAAAGTAATACAAAACTGTCTTTAAGTATAGAGATTTTTTGTTTTTGAAAATACATTTTTTTTGTGTCTGTCCCTTTAATTTGGAGGTGTATGTGGAGGATTTACGTAAGTCGACAATACAATACCACTCGACTGAAACTATGAATTTCAAAAATATTTTAGCCTTGTAACATATAAAATTCTTATAAAAGTTCTTGGGGAAGAGAGATTGGACAGTGACGAGATCTGTGGACTGGGTTCCAGCGCCTGCTTCGGTTTCGAGCTGATACTGCCGTCGCAACCGTCGCCGGTTGGGCCGCGAGAATCGATAGAGCGGTGCTTGTCGGCAAGACCCAGCAATACACCAGCAGCCCTTGCATCTCGTGCAGCAGAGGCAGCAGTTTCACTGCTCTAACACACGTTGCCCCTGGCATCTCTGTTCTTAACGGAGGTACGCAGAGATATTCTAACCGAGCTACATTAAACAAAAAACGAAGCAGACGGTAACTAATATAACCAAAGGTTAGTCACCTTCAAAGAGGTCCAACAAAGGGGTATGGAACAAGTAATGTATTGTAAATATGTTATAAATTTAAGTAGTTATGCTTTCGTACGCATTTTCCGATTTTATCTTTCATTAATTTCCTAAGGAAATATTACGTTTGCTAATTGGTCAAAAATTTTGAAAAATGCAACTAATAACAATAATAATCATAAATAATAAGTAGTGTAAATTTACAGTAGTTACATATATCAAATACTCTCAATTGATTCTTTCACAATTACACAATGATTTATTTTTTATCTGAAAAGTTTGCTGTTGATGATTTTATATGAAACAAATCTGTGCCAAAAAGGATATAGGAATAAAAAACGTCTACACACATACACAAAAAACTCTAATTCGCCGTTTGCAATGGACTGTTCTCACTGGAATACTACACTAATAGTTTATGAAATTAGTTTATAATGTTAAGCTTTAATGCGCGAGTAAATGTTTGAAACGAGCAGAGAACATTTTTTTGATTTAATTGGGATTTTAGCATAAAGAACGTTTAAGAGCATGGTACAAGTCTCAAGTTCGTTGAAATGCCTGATTTTATTACAAGTTTAAAGAAATTAAAAAAATGGCGCCTTTCTAAAAATACAGTTGTGAAGATACATGTGTTTTTCATGAAATTTGCTATTAAAAACAGATATTCGAATAAAGTGTTAAATTATTTTGAAAATATGTGTATTTCTTGTGTAATGGCGCTACAAGTCGTCCGCACCAAATTTAGTGCGCTACGTGAACATAAGTAGAGAACTGTTTGAAAGCTATAGCAATTCTTTTAAATCAAAGTATATTGAAAGAAAATTACAGTTGCATTCGAACAGTACAACAAAGAATGTTTAAAGGGGAAGTTGTAATGAAACAAGTCCCATCAAAGTATCTAGCGGTAAAATGCCGCCTGTATCGCAAAACTTCAGTATGAAACGTTTACTAGTAAAAATAAAATAATTTCTAAATATATTTCCCCTTTTTACTAAACCATAACCCATTTTAAAACGTATCATATTTCTTGCGCACAGGGTGTAGATACTCCCCTTCTACAGTATTAAAGACATAGATATCGATACTGTTTAACTTGAACCTGGCATCAAACCTTCGAATACACTGAGGAGGAACAGTACAGGTTGCAGGTGGCCCATTAGCTTTCACGGTATCTCGATGCTGGGGCGGGCGGGCGGCGGGCGAGAGGAGCGACAGGGGCGGGCGGGCGGGCCGGCGGACGGGAGGGTGGCGTGGATGGGTGGGTGGGGGTGAGTGGGTTGGTGGCGATGGGTTGCGTGTGGAGTGGGTGGATGGGACAATGGTGAGTGGGGGCGGGAGGTGTGTGCGAGTGGGGCGAGGGCGGAAATTGGGGCGGGCGTAGGAAATAGGCGTGGGCGAGTGGACACGGGCGAATGAGGGGGGAGATAGGGTGGATAGAGGGCGTTGGCTAGGGCTGGCAAGTGGCGATAGAGAAGTGGGCGTGGGCGTGGACGAATGGGCGTGGATGAATGGGCGTGGGTGAATGGGCGTGGGCGAGTGAGGGTGGGTGAGTCGGCGTGGGTGAGCGAGCGTGCCCAGGTGTGGGCGGGCGGGCGCGTTTGCGGGTGGGAGGCGATGCGTTGTCCGTGGCAGCAGCTGCAAACAGAGGCGCAAGCGAAGGCGCCTGGCAGCGGTGCGACGCCCTCTTTGTGCGTGACTTCTGCGCCACTAGGACGCGGCTCGTGTCGCTGCGCATCGCCCGGAATTCCATCCGCTAATTGCTGCTTTTGCGTGCGGGAGGATTCCTAATTGCTCGTGAAACTAGGTTTCGTTTTGTGCAATAATATAATTGTATAAAATACAGGTTTCTAAAATTGCCGAGAAATTAATAAATATCCTGTAGTTTTAAAACAATAAATGGAAATTGAATGTGTAAACATGAAACAAAAGAAAAATACAGGATCATATCTCAATTGGCCAAAATATAAAAGCATAACATACAGTCAAAAGTCTATAATAAGATTTTATTCTAACGTAAAATTAAAACTATGGTACAATAATCCAGTTATTCTTCTCGAATAACGTTCTGTCTTCCCGAGGACGCTTAGCAAATTGCTGCTTTTCGCATTTCCTGCGCTGGTCGGAGATTTTCTTGAGTTATTATAGCGTGGGTCATTTGTGATTGAGATTTTGGTCCATCGCTGCGCTTTCAAAAGAGGAATGATGACGCGCTGGGGAGAGGAGAATCGTACGCGACCCGAAGTCCGTTTTATAAAGTACTATTCCGGCATGGACCTGAAACTAACCTACGGAAAACATAGAAACGTCTGACTTAATCACCGGTCGATCTCTATAATAGTTCTCTTCTAGGTGATGGCAGGAGTCGATTTGCTGTTCATAAGGCATTGAAACTTCTGCCATCGCTGACACGCAATTATTGAGTTTCAACGTAAAAAAACGTAAATTATTTTCTTTATTAATATTTTTTAGCTTCGGATCAGTTTCGGTAATCATCCCGAGAAAATGCGTTTTGTTTCCACGACATGTAATATATATATTAAAAAACGGATTCAAATTTAAAATTAAATCAACAAATATAGAAATAATTCAAAATACTTAGTGCGGTAAAATGACAGTTGAAAATTCATTTTCATTAAAAAATTGTATTTTAATGAAATAAAAACTCAACAATTTAAAATAGAAGTCTAGAAGATGAATTATTCAAATAAGTAGTTTAGCAAATTAAAAAATTATTTTTTTGTCGATATAGCTGAACTGAAATGTTTACAACTTTGAGCAGTATGAAAGTTTTCTCTCTGCCACAATCGAAATTAGGAGCTTTTGAAATAAAACAAGTCTGCGATGGTAATGTTCTCTGCACGTTTTTACAAAGGAAACAAATTTTGTCGACATTCTCACTAAACCACTTCCAGCTTCATATCCTGGAATGTCTGCGAGAAAGAAAATATCTCGCTAGGGTTCTTAGGTAGGTTCGAGTAATTAACTCAGAAGGATGTGTCAATAAAACTCTTACGCGAGTAAACATTCACATCGGATTCTCTGCAGTGGAGGTTCTTCACAATACGATCCCAAAATTCAAGTATTTTAAAAGCATAATTACAAGCGGTTGTCATTGCGTCCGGAATTGCTACAATCGTCATCTTTCTGGCGCAGAAGAAAGCAAATCTAATATTTTTAAACAAACATTCCTTCGCCTACATATTTTTATATCCAACTCACATTATTTATACTATGAACCATTTTCAAAGCTCTACACTTGGCTCTGTATCTTCTGCTTTCAACTAATGAATTCCCTCCAAATTATGCTCAGATTTCCTTCACTGGCTTGAACCCTTGCATTTCCAGTGTATACACTTCATTTTCCCCTGGAGGTATCGTTTCTCTCCACTTACTGATCCACTCTCCCCTCCCCGCTTCGGCAACCCTCCCCCCTCCATCGCTGAAATTCCGCGATCGACGTTGTGTTGCGTCTGTCTCGCTGCCCGGCATGTCCCTGTCGCCGCCGCCCCGGCACTCGGCCCGCCCCTGTCGCCCTTCCTCGCCCCTGTCGCCGCCCGCAGATTTACTGCCCAAGAGACCGCCCAAGCCAACGACACGCGCCTGCAAGATAAGCCAAGCACTATCCCATCGCACTCGAAGATAAGCGCCCGCCCATAAGATCTCGACCGCCCTAGCGGCCCCTCCGCCACACCCCTCCCGTCCGCCCACCGCTCGGCTTCCCCGAACCACCCCGCCCGCCCACCGCCCCTCCACCCGCGCCCCACCGGATGTCCCAACGCCCCCGCCGCTCTGCCCAATCCCTCGAGTCTCGCACCACTTCTATCGCTCGCCACTCCCCGCCTTCCCTGCCACCCACGCCTGCAAACGCTGCCCACACCACCCAATTCACCTACGACTCCACCGCCTCCGCCACTCATCGCTGCCGCCTCTCCCGTCTCCTCCCCACCTCCACCTGCCACCCCCACCTCCGCGCCGCTGCATGTTCCGACTCGGCGCAGTTCAGCTCTGTTTATAGACGTATCGCAAGTGCCATTCACAGCCACGAGCCACGGTGGTTGCCATGAGAGACGACGGAGAAGGTGATTCGAATGGTGAAAGACGCTGGGAGGGCATCGAAAATTAACTGGGCTCTGGATAAACTGAGTAATACGAAATTATTTATCCAATCATTTATCCCTCAACATCAAGAAACCCTAGCAGGAACGCACTTTGCTCTGAAAAATGCCACATCGATTGATCGGGAATTGAACACGCCCCCATGGCGAAAGACCTATGCCAGGCATGTCAATGTCACGGGCAAAGTAACTAGCTTACTAGAGATCGCGGGCACTGCGTTTAGAGCAACTAGAGCGAGATTTAACCGTAAGGGTTGCGGTAGTTTAAGCGTAAGTAGCGGTACTTCAATGAACCCCCTGCCCCATGGCGGTCTTTTGGGCAGTTATAGCCTCCGAAGCGATGTTACTCCCCATTTCATCTACTGAAGCAAAGATGTCATCCATTAAAATGAAATACATCATTCATATGTCAAATTGTCAATTGAGAGTAACATTAAACATTTTGAATCGAAAATATCTTGATATAGTAATCTGTTTACTTAAGAGTGCAATTATTGCATTAACTTTAAGTTTCTACGTTCAAGTTAGGAGGCTTAATACACGAAAGTTCTTATTTTTTAAAAGAGCTGTCCGCCAGAAATTTGGAATTTTTAATTTATAGAAACTTGCTAATGTACTCCACATTATTACTATATACAACAAAAACGTAAAGATTTAAGAAAACCACACGTAAGGAGAATTCGCCTTTCCCTCATATTCCTGTCACCTGGGGAAAATGTTTATATAATCCGAATATAAAAAGAAAATAAGCATGAAATACTTTTGATGAGGAAATAATACAAACATTATGCAAATCTCTATGTTTTCATAGAACAAATCTGGCAAACGTGTTTTTCGTTCAATGCCACCACTACTCTCCACGTGCTGTTTCACTTTGCGCGTACACTCCTTGTTAGGTTTGGAGGAGAAATGAGAGCGGAGTTGGGGGAAATTGCCCATGCTAGGAAGAGAGATTTGATATGCAATTTTATGTGCATAGTGTATGTGATACAATTTGGATTCAGTCAAAGCAAAATATGTAATACTTTTTTTGTTCTCGATGAAGAAAATAACATCACTGATCATCATCAAGAGTTTTTTATGATTTCCCTTTCGAGATATGTGAAATGAAGAAACCTCGTTTGCTTGAATAACTGTCTAGTTTTTCTACTAGAATCTTCCGGCATTGAACTGTAAGTTCGTTGCTGTAGTTTGACTCAATTTGTTTTTCTTTGTAACAGCTATTTCTTACTTTCTTTGTAATTTAATATTGTTTTTAAGCCTGGACTGCTAATGAAAATGATTATAAAAAGCATTAGCTTAAAACGACAGTCCAATCCCGGACCATTAACCCGTTTTGTTGTTACAATAGCTCATCTATGTATGTGTACTTGATATAAATTCATATCACCTACTTCATTACCTAAATAGGATAGTCTCATTTGCGCTAAACAAGTACTGCTGATCGTTGACCTACTCATTATTACTGAATCACATCGTTATACTCAAATATCTCTCTCCCTCTCTCTCACTCTCTCTCTCACTCTCTCTCTCTGGTTTTTTTATTTATATTTTACTATCTCTTACTTAAACTGCTCTTTTTGTACATGTATGTGACTTGTCAATCCATTTCATCTGTCACTCTCGCTCACTCACTTTCAATCTCACTCACACACTTCCAATATCAGTCACTCACTTCCAATATCAGTCACTCACTTCCAATATCAGTCACTCACTTCCAATATCAGTCACTCACTTTCACTCTCACTCACCCACTGTCAATATCACCTTCACTTCCATTCTCAATCACTTACTTTGACACTCACTCCGCCATCCACTCTGTCACTCACTATCTTACTTTCTATTGCTCATCTATCTTCTGCTCCATCTCTCTCTCTCTCTCTCTCTCTCTCTCTCTCTCTCTCTCGTGTTCCTTTTCATGCTTGCTTATTTTCTCCCTGTGTTCCTTTTTCTTTCACCACATCCGTCCGTCTGTGTCCCTTTCCCACCCGTCCACCCACACACGTACGCAAGATCTCCCCAAGCCTGACCGCACGCCTGGAAACCCGTCGGTGGCTGCAGCAGGGCCGGCGCGATCTTTTTTGATCGCCTTAGCAGCGCCGAGCACGATGGTGGGGGAGGGGGAGGGTTGGGGGAGGAGGTGGGGGAGAGGGCGGAGGCGGGTGACGCCGGGCCGGGGAGGGAAATATTCAAGGGCGGCGGCGCAGACTCGATAATCCAGGGCCGGCGGTGATGCCGGCTCCGGCGGCGGGAGGGTAGGCGGGAAGCCCGCATGGGGAATTAGGCGACGCGGGCCAAAGCGCGGAGATCCCGCTCTCCTCCCCGCCACCTACACTCCTCGGAGGGGGTAATCGCGTCCGCTTAAGTAGGCGCGATTTTTGTTGGAGAGTTGTAGATGACCACCCGGACTTCAAGTTTCACGGCGGCTCTCACGTCGTTAGTTTCAAGGTGGAGGCAGTAAGTAGGAAATGCTAAGCTAGGAAGGGAATGTCCAAAGGGCTGTCCGCTTGAGCGGAGGCGGGCATGACTTCTAATGAAGACTTGTAAACCGCCACCCGGACCCTCACGTCGTTAGCTTTAAGGTGGAGGCAGTGACTAGGCAACGCTAATCCAGTAATACCCCGTACCCGTCGATCTTTGGGCAAGATTGCCGTAAGGTCTCTGGCAACCTGCTACTCTGGTCAGTAGTGAATATGATTTCTTTGATCAAAACCAGGCAAATTCCGGAGCAGTAGCTACTCTAAAAACGGTTCGTGTGTACCACACTTACGGAAGCAATAAGTTCAATAGTTACAGCTTCAAAATGTATACTAACTTATTCCTCAGAGCCCAGCAGAGTCTCACTGGCGGCCCTCGCGAATGCAGTCTCTGTTAGTAAAAGAAGGAGCAATCCACTATCAGTTACTCTTCTGTGTAGTGTACATTAGAAACATTAGAAACAAACAAGAAATGTACATTCAAAAAGTACATTAGTACATTCAAAAAGTGACGCAGTGTGTGAGAAAAGAAAGTGTCATGAGAGGGAGCGAGGAAGAGAGAAGAAATGAGTGGGAGAGAGGAAGAGAGAAGAAGAGAGTGGGAGAGAGAGGGAGGGAGAGAGAGAGGGGGAGAGAGAGAGAGAGGGAGAGAAAGTGAGAGAGGGAGAGAGAGAGGGAGGGGGAGGCAGGGCGATAGAGGGAGAGAGAGAGGGAGAGAGGGAGTGAGGGCGAGAAAGAGGCATACATCACCTTCAGTCAAACAACGCATGTGTGTATTTAAAATGCCTGAGATGACATGATCTGTGACGCATGAGGGTGGAGTGATGGCTGAGAAAGTTACTGCAGGGAATCTCTATCGGAGAAAGGAGAGTAGAGAGGAAACCAAAGACACCGTGAGGTAAGAAGACATAAAAGAAATGGAATGTCATACAAAGGCTTCATAGCAAGTGAGAACTGCTAGAAAAGAGATATGTGATCTGTGAATTTGGCTGAGGTATATAATGATGTTAAAAAATTGTACTGTATGAAAAAATAATAATTAAAATGTCATACTACAAACACTAACGGGTCAAGTATATTACATTTTGGGGTTTCCTTATCATCTTTAAAGTTTTACGCACTTACACGTACAAATACATTTTTGAGGATATTTCTAAGTGAATTCGCATAACTTAACATCGGCAGTTTTTCAGTTATCTAATGTTCCTTTAGTTACAACAATGTATATTTCTTTTGTTTAATGTTACACGTAGAAATACAGTAATATTGACTATAATTTTTAATATTTCTTATAAGCCAACGGTCACCTGTGCCCTTTGTGGTGTCGTTCCGAATTTTAAGAACAGAAAACAAGATATTGATTTGAAACAGTCATGCTAAATGATTTTTTATACCAAATTCTGCTTCTCCCTTTCACCTTCTCATTATTCAGTTCAGTGAATACTTAACTTCCCACTAATTCTGAAAACTTATCTAACATTAAACTTCATTCATACAACTACCTCTGGGCCACCTCAACTTTTGTTTACCAGTTTTTTTTTCACTTGCAGTCCTGTACTTCACCCTCATGATATGTAACAAAACTTACTTACTTTCCTGCTTCCCATTGTATTAGATATTTCAAACTTTCCGAATATCACTTTATATTTTCTCACACGCGTCAGCTTAGTAATACTCCGTTATTCGATTGTAAAGACAGTTTTATAATGCTCTTCCAATATAATCATAAGAATACTGCCCACCTCTCAAACTACAAACCTACTTAACTCTAATCTATAGAAATAAAACAATAAATTCCCATGACACTTGCATCACTCTGGCAGAGAATAAGCGTTATGCAGAGTACAGGGTTGAGAAACACCACACACAATTTGTGACTGAAAGCTAGCTACATTATTTACACCGGTATATTAATAACATGCACAATCAAACACACGCACAAGGACACATGTGAACTTACTTAGTGATCACCAGATAGCCTAATTTATCCGTCCCCCACATCTATGCACCCGCCCACCCTCTCGCCTCACCGATGCCCCCCCTCCCCGTCTGTCGTCCGCGTTGCTGATGGGCTAAGCGCCCCCTACTCCAGCTTATTCTTTTCATTTTCCACTCTTTTGGTTTCCCTTCTCTGATTCCTCACAGAGTATCTTCTTCAAAAGATCTCCATTCTCGCCAGAATTTTTATTCGCCCCTTCATTGACAACTTCGCATTAGCACCCTCACATTATATTTTCTGTCTCTTCTCCACATAAGACGGCAGCTCATCTGCTTCCGCAACTTCCAATCGCCTAATACCCGCACCCACAC
>BOPP01000085.1:1633619-1650383 GCA_017312745.1 Gryllus bimaculatus | reverse complement strand
GCTGAGGGAAGACCGAATCGTTCGATGATGGCTGGCGGCGTAACTTTTACGAGGAATTGTGACTCCCTGAAATCGGTTTTACAGAGATGCGTTCGGTGGGAAAATTTCAAGTATCAAGATGCACGCGATGGGTAAATAAAAAGCAGTCAAGCGAAAAATTTCGTAAAATCAAAAGTAGCGATTGAAAAGAAAAAGTAAAAGTGTTCAATAACCCGTTCAGATAAACAACATAAATTTACTTGACAGTATTAATATTGCAGACAGACTTGCACAACACAAATATGAGAAGAGACTGAGCAAAAGTATGTCAATCAAGAAAAATAATTGCAGAAAATCAAAACAAAATTTCCTGAGACAAACAGTTACATTAATGTGTAATTTGATGTAAAATGATGTATTTATTTTTAAAATGATTGGAATTATCGAAACGAGATAATATAAACAATGCGATATTTTATTTAGTTACTAATTTGAATTAAAATGTGGGCATTCATTACAATTGTATGCTTATTTAAATTATGATATGCGAATGAATATTTTATAAATTAAATAAGGTTAGGTAAATGTCAGTTTCCGGTAAAAACATCAGTCTCTCTCTTCCCACTCTTTCTTTCTCGCCACGTCTCTCTCTCTCTCTCTCTCTCTCTCTCTCTCTCTCTCTCTCTTTCTTTCTCTCTCACTCTCATAATAAGATAATTTTCGAAAATTATATTTTATTTATTGAGTTGTTCGAAAGTACAATTGTCTACTCCACTGTTCAATCATCTTTGGATTAGTTTCTTGTCAACATTTTGTGATCCCTCTAAATAGTATTTGAGTATTTGAAATAGCTCACAGTGCCAAGAATATTGACGTTGACATTTAGATATTGTCTTATGGTTTCTTGCAAATATTAATAAATAAACATTCTCAAATGAACATGCTGTCTGTAGAAAAATCATGAGAAAGTCATACATTCACATCTACACATTTCTTTCTTAGTAATTTGTGAGAAAAGTCCGAGTTTATTTGCACGTACGTTCTGAAGAAAATAGTGGTCATAGTCACCGAACTACAGTACAGCCCGTCTTTTACCTTTTCATGGGACCATAGGAAAACGGTGTAAATTGCGTGTGAATAAGGTAGAAGTAGTGTGAATAAGGGGACATTTTCCCCTTCAAAAAACTATGAGTAAAATGTAATTTTTTAATTATCCAACTGACAAGGGCTTCCTGATCGCACAGGGAATTGTTAATCCTTCTTTAATGAAGAGATACAATGATGACGAAGGGTGAAGGGACGATAAGAAATATATCCATGCTCGAGACGACGTGCGATCCTGCGATCCTTCGATCCGATATTGCCACGACATTACTGCAATAGCAGACTCGGCTATCCGCATCGACATTATGTGTTTAGACACATACAAATAATAAACATTAGAATATGCTTTAATATTCTGGATTAGATTCATAATAAAGAATATTATAGGGTCAAATAGAAATGTGACCGAAATGTAGGAAATCGAAAATCACAAGCGTATTTACATCGAAGCGTAGTGAATTTTAAATGCTTACCAACACTTCCACGAGTAATCGCCAACCACTGAAAGAAGTAATTGAATAAACTACAATGTACTCACTGTTAGATGAAGAAAGGGCAATAATATTTCTACTACTAGAAAAAATAGAAAGTTTAAATATTCCACAGCTGAATAAAAAGTTCGTAATGATTTCTGACTAGTATCATTTTAATATCTTTGATTTCAGAAACAATATAAAATGGATTCATGAAACGAATTTAGTCCAAAATGAATAAAAAATTCCATACTTTGAGCTATTAAGGAATGAACAAAATTAAGTTTATTTACCAATGAGAAAGGGTGAAATCTTGAAGGAGGATGATATAAATAAACAAATGATCATGCGGCTACCTCTCTTACATTTTTCTAGCAAAGCCCGTTGGTCACTATTTCTTCCTTTTAACTATCGCTGTAATGTCATGAAATGAAAATGTAAATAAGCTGCTAGAAATGATTTTAAATGTATATAAGCCTTCTAGTTTTCATGTAACATTTCATAAATTTCTATTGTATTGCACCATTTCAACAGTCTTACGGCTCAGTGCCTTGGTCTGTTGGGGAAAAGTGTAGTGACGGTGCTCGTTAGGCACAACGCTATATGCTTTCCAGACGATATTTTGGCAAGCACCTTTGGAAATTATTTGAAAATTGAGATTATTTATTTATTCAATAGATTTACAATACATATTCCTATTACAATTTCAAGTTCATTATATATTTCTTTTGTTATACTATTTTAAATAATTTCTTCCACTTAATTTTTTTTGCAATCTTCTGTGTTTAAATTATAATTGAAATTACACTTACTTACGTGAAAGCGGGGTATTTGAAACATTGTGAATATACGTAAACGGATGGGACAGAAAAGAATTGTTGTAAATGCTGGGAAAACGTAAATTGCATGGATGTAAAAGTGGGAGGTTAATGTATATTTTACTTGACAGTTTTTGAAGAAATCCACATCAATTTTCTAGGTATTAGCAAAACAAAACACAATTGACTGACACAGCATTTACACAATAGTATTGTTCATGATTTAGGCAGTAATATAAACAGAAGGACATGAAATGTCAGTAATGTTGGCAGTAGAGATGAAATTCACTACTCCAAACGCAATTAGCGTTTTCGAGAATCAAAGCACAAAGCTCACCACAACCTAATCTCGAGTAAGTGAACCGATTTCTTCTCCACATTGCGAGCGTTTTAATACAAATTCCAGTAAATGATTATTAGGTTTACGAGGACCAAAGCGAGTTGGAGGATCGTTTGCAGACTATTGCAAGGAAATTCCAAGTATTCAATAATTGTTTCTGAAGAGAGAATATTAATGGTTCAACGCCAACGGCCCCAATGCGAGTATCAGTAAGAATGCATTTGAATTTTGAATTCACGTACGCAAAGAAGACAAAATACTTGATATTCACAAAAAAAGCCTCCTGTTAAATATTTATATGCTGACCTAGAGTATGAGGTACAATTGACTCCTACATGCTAGCACAGTTCAAAGCTCCACAGTACCCAACCTCTGATACATGCGGGTTCTACGCATATGCTGACTGTGACATTGAACTTTAATATATTTCGCTGAGGAAAGCTTGTCTAAGAGAAGAAGACTCTTCAATGAAACGAAATTTACGTCGGCGATGAAAGAGGAGTGTGGTGGAAGAGGCTGCAGCGACGAAATCAAAAGCTTATCTTTCTCTCGCAAGATGAACAGAAGAGCACTTGCTCGAAGGAAGTCAAGAGTGTGGGCGCTGTACGCATAAGAGTTTTCTCTCAGAAATAACCGCAAAGTTTTCGAACGTGTGCGCACCTTTTGGGAAGGAGAATTATTTATTATGACTAAACGTTATTCTAAATCATATACGGTTTTTTTGGGCTAAAATTCAGTGTGCACAAATTCATGCACAAATCCTTTAAATAATTCAAAATATGTAGCCTTTTTTAAACTTAACCATACACAAGAAATAACTATAAAATTAATTTCGGCATATTTTGTAAATATTAAAATGATCAAAATGTTTTTTTTCTGAAGGAAAATTACTACTTTTTGTATATTTCTTTTATAATCAAGAAAAAATTGGTGGAAAAATACTTCAATTAATTACATACGTTTTCATTAGATTTTGATCGTGAAGTAAATAAATTTACACTTGCTATTTTTTTAATAAATTTCTTTTGAACCAATGCCAATGTATAAATTAAGTAGTATTAAAGAAATATTGTTAACATGCACTCATACGTAAACTCTTGTCTTTTCCAGTCTGCACAACAACCTCATGAATGTAATTGAGAGAAAGAAGAAAACATTTTGCATTAGGCAACTTTCTCTAATACCTACATTTCACGGTTACGATTCGCGAGAGCAGAACAAAGGCTGACTAATTGACAACATAGCTTCTGTCATCTGGCTCAGTGGCATCCATTGTACAGCTAGCCCGCAAATCCCGGACGCATCTCCGCCACTAGTCGGCGGGCGGAGCGAGCGGAGCGGGCGGGCGGGCGTTCGGGCGAACGGGGTGGGGGTGTTGTGTGTGTTGTGTGTGTGGGTGAGTGAGTGAATGGGTGGGGTGGATGAGTGAGTGGGCTCGGATGGGTGAGTGGGTGGGTGGGTGAGTGAGTGGGTGGGTTGAGTGGGTGGCGTGAGTGAGTGGGTGGGTGGGTGGGTGTGTGGGTGTGTGGGCGGGGGTGGAGTGAGGTGAGTGGGCTTGTTTGGCGGATGTGTGTGTTGAGCGGGCGGGCTGCGGGCGGGGCCCGGCCGGGGCCGGGCGCGGGGGCGCGCGGCCGGGCGGGGCAGCGGGCGGGTGAGCGGCATGACGGTCGAGGTGTTATGTAAATCTCGGGGAGAGGCAGCGTGATAAGCGCTTTTTTGCCGGGCTGACTTCGGGTCCGGCGCTTGTTTCACCGCGGCGCGTCGTAAAGTCCGGCGTCGCGACGCTCGTTTTGCGCCGCCTGACCTGGGCGGTTGGCCGCCAGGAGGCCGCTGCTCCACCGCCGACGCCGTCGTCCGTCGTAGTTGCGACCTCGAAGCTCAGCTCGACACCAACGCCATGTTATTTCACTGTCCACTTCGTTGCTGATTGAGGTGCGGTACATGTGAACGCGGTTAACTCTGTTTTAGGGTACGGTTCATAGAAAAGAATGAGTCACACCGAGAGAGATGGGGTCTCTTCGCTTTCGATTCATTCTACCGCAGAGCAATGTCTTCGCTTACGCTTTGCATCCGCCACATTGTAATGCCAAATTACCTCCAAAGGTAAGTTTTCTCACTTTGCTCGCCTGGATTCAGGTCACGACGAAGCTTGGACTTTCGACCCTCGCGTTCATTATCACAACCACCTCGAGTCTATTCACCAATTCATTTTGTAAGAAAGCACTTCATTGATTAAGTTCTCTCTATGAAATTAATAAAATTGAAAATCCGCAAGATATCATATTTTTGGCACCACTTTATAACATAGACAGCTACATCTTTTTCGCATATCACCAAAGAAACACACGTTCAAAACCCCCAGTGTGAACACACTCGCTTCATGTTTTCAAACTGCGCCGTTGGACACACATTGTGAAGAGAAAAAACATTGTTTAGAATCGAATCCAACGAATAGTTAACAGTGAACGATTGTGTTAATTTCGTAATTCTCAATGGTTAAAATTTTATTTCAATAATACGTTTAACAACGCCTTTGTTTTGCTCGAACATTTAGTTGTTTTCTACTTTTTTCCTTTCTGGCACATTTTTGTGGCTCTTAAAATTTTCAAAGATTGGGTTTAGAAACTTTTAAATGAATCATCTTGTTTCTTTTCCATCGATTTACTGTCCAGAACTAGCCTGATTCTCGAAATACTCATGTATCAATATTTTTGGCTGTATTCCTTATCAAATGGCCCATTATCCATACATATGTTTTTGCCATCTCTGTATTACGCCCATAAGTAGTATTTAATGTTGATTACATTTATATTTACTCTTATTCGATTCCTGTGAACTTCAAGAATAAGCAATTTCATTCGAACTTCATTGCTATACCAGCAATAGCACATCGTGTAAGTTACTCTCTTAAATAAAAATATATTTCAGTTGCCTCTTATGAGCAGTTCACAAAAATGAAAATGATACAATATAGATTGGCATATAGAGAGAGGTGGAGGGAGAGGGAGGGAGGGAAAGACAGAGACATGGAAACAAGGAGACAGGTAGAGATAGGAAAGAGGGAATGTTGAGAAAAGCAATATCAGAGAGTAGTTATTTACAAACTAGTACAGAATGGGTGCGATGTGGGGTACCAATGAAATATTAACGGACGAGGTGACTACGACTGTCAAGCCTTTTTTGATAAAGAAACAAAAAAAGTAAGTGCATACATGAGTGAGATGCATACATGAGTGGTCACATCCATATGAGTGAGTTGCATGCATAAGTACTGAACAAAATCCTCGTGCATGGTTTTGTACTCATCCATGTATGCATGAGTACTAAAAAAATACTTGCCAAAACAGAATGTACTCCATTACAAGACACAAAATTTCAATCCGTATATCCCCGTCACGTTCGTACTAAGTCACTCGTCTCGTATCCGACATCCAATGAACGTCGATCCCAACATTTTCTCGCCGGTTTCATTAGAAAGAGGTGTGCGCCAGGGTTCACAATTTGGTCCGCGCCCTCAGCCCGGGCCGCCCGCCCACCCGCAGAGCACGCCGTGGGCGGCGGCGGCGGAAGTGCGAGGCGCGACACTCGCGTCACATCCGGTGCGGCCGGGGTCCCGTTCGCTCGTAAACGTGTTGCGTGGTCCTTATCCTGGCCGACGGGCAGATGGGTGGTCGAGCGGTGACCTCCCGGGCGGGCGGGCACGATGGACGAATGGACGCGCAGGGGCGACAGCTGGACGGAAGGACGGGTTGTGTCACACGGTTTATGGCGTCTGTCGCCCGGGTGTCCCGAAACACTACCACCGCGCTGACTTCGAACGAGGCAGACGTAGATAGGTTAGTAAGGACTGCCTCCTGTAAGAAATGTGTGCTATCTGATTTATTTGGGAGAAATCTACGATTATTAACTTTATTTCGAATTTGCTTCTGGTTATGAGGGACAAGGATACTTGCGGATCAATAAATGTTAATTAACAGAAAATCGTGCTTCCAGCACATTTACTCGACAGTATTAACAAAGCTGTAAGACATTTTACATTACGTCAATAACAACTAAATGTCTTAAACACACATTTTTTTTAATCAATTCATGGCACGAGAAGGTGAGAGTTGATACATACCCCCAAACTATGGGAAGGAAGAGGAAAATGCGTAAAAGTAAATGGGAAAACGCGAAGTGAAAGAGAAATGATCGACATTATACCAAGAGTAAAAAGAGATAAATTCACAGTAAAGTGAAGAGCGTAGAAAGTAGAGAGAGAGAGCAAGAGGGAGGAGAGTGAGGAGAGAAAGAGAGGATCAACGAGAAGTTTCGAAATCCTGTTTTTATTTTCAGGTAATAAAAGCAAACGAAATGCGCAGCTCAGAAGCTCCCAGTAATTACCCGCCACCAGCAAAGCCAGGACATGGGAAAGAGTGTTGCTGATTATAGCTTAATTGCGTTGTATCAGCAAGTGACAAGAAAATAAAATTTGTAGGATTCAGATACAAACAAAAACGAATTTTCTCTAATCCGAGTATTTGAACATGTAAAGAGCAATATTCCGCATTGTTCCAGATGAGCGATCTTGCACATCGTGCCATATAACACAGTACCACTGTGCGTAATTGGTGCTGAATTTGAGAAGGATTAGGACTTTTGACGGAATTATAAACGGAATTTTAATTGGTGTGAATTAACAGTGATATGGAAACTTTGTAACTTTCGTTTAATAACATTTAGAATGTCTTATGCCAGAAAGCTATAAAAATATTTTATATGAATTTCATTGCAAATGAAGTATATTTTGAGATATGCCTTTGACTCACAAATTAGTGAAGATTTTACCCTCAATATTCAAGTATTATGTGTCAATTATTTCCTGAGAGTTCCTCGGGTGACAGCGTGCTAACTTTGTAGAAAGCTGTAACGGACTCGATTCCCGATCGAGTCCAAAATGAAGCTGTAGTTTCTAACATAAATCGTCGCTGCTTCTGTAACTGTCTTACTAAAGGAAAAGCCCAGACACACCCAGTAAACCAGGAACAGAGATGAAAATATGTCCTCCTCGCCACATGTCCCCCTTACTCTAAATTAACGATAATGAAAACAGGGCTCAGTCTTGGGGAAACCGCTAGCTGGCAAAAGTAGGATTAATCCAACCCTAAAATATCAAATACATGCATACACTTCTGTGATGAAATCTAGATAAATTAGATACTCAAATCATAGATTTAATTTCGTGCATGATGACAGTAATCATCATCACAATCGATTTGTCATCGGGGCTGTTTAAATTTAATTTTGCCATGGGATCGCAAGCGCTCAAAGAAATTCTCTGCATCAGTGCATAACTAAATTACATCTTACGAATCATTGTTAGAAATGTGATTCATAACTTAAGATTCAGAAAACATAAGATACAAATTTTAGTTTCGCCTAATGTGAAACACAATCATGATTATCTTCTATCAATTTTGATGTATTCGTTCAAGAAAGAGGCATTCGAAAACAACCCGTGTAACACTGTCTTCGCCCCGCGTTCAAGATGCCAATGATTTCCCACCATCGTCTCCCGCTGTAATCGTCGCGGACCGATTCCTTCAAACAGCCTCCCTTGTCATGCGGTCTTTCAAAAAAAACGGTTATTAACTCGTTTCGGCCCTCCGCACCTGGCCGCCACAGCCTCGCCGGCCGCGGCTATTGTGCTCCGCGCCCAGCGGCCTGCCAGGGGGCTTTGAAAGGGTCCGGAGCACCAGCAGCAGCGGCAGAAGCAGCCACCGCTTTGGGCCGCCGGAAGCAATACAAAGCCACGCACCTGCGGCGAGCGGAGCGCTGCCCCGCGGCCAGGTCGCGAGCGAAAGAAGCGGGCCGCGCCGGCCCAGCCCCCCCCCCTCCCGGCGGAAAGGCAAACGCGGTTGAGAAATTTGGAGGACCGCCTGCAGATCGCAACTGCCTGAAGGAGAATTGGGAAGGAAAAGGTGGGATTACGGAATCGATCAAGAAATTTCGGTGACTTATTCTCTGATATCCCCCATTCAGCTGTATTTTTTGAGACGGATAAAAAATGAAGAATTTGAAGTGGATCTACTCACACAAAAATATTGTGAAATGTAAAATCACTGAAATTATCAAAATTCTCAGAAAATTCCTAAAAACGTCTATACTGAATTTAATTGACCATTGGCACCATTTTCGTTTTCATCAAGATAATTTTCTGGTATGATATCTTTTACTTACGTTTTACCTATTTTCTTTTAATGCCCTAGCTGCAGAAGAACTAAGAATTATTCAATAATTCAGAAATTCAGGAGGTTCTTTGATGGTCACTTCATTTTAAGTGAAAAGTAAATCCGTGAAGACTCTCCGAGCTACTACGCGTTTTCGCTAAGGAATAACCAGATCATATGAACAATAATAAGAGTCTATGGTTTGATACTGATCACATCAACTTCCTAGTGATAAGGCTTATAGATTGTGTTGTCCAACTTTTGCATTAACACGGTAAAACGTCAATTCCGAGAAATTGTCTCTTAAAGCCAACAATATAGCTGGATATCAAGCATTTTCATTGTAACTTTGATTTACAATCAAATGAATTGTAATTATAAATTAAGAGGACATCATGTTACAGCTGCATTGCATCCGTATGTCAGTTAGAAGCAAGGGTTTTCGCAAGCACATTTGGAGTCTAAAATATACAAATTGTTCATTTTAACAGAAAGAGAACACACCATTAAACGGACTCAACTAACTTTAACCAGAGAAACGGTCACGTCCAATTTCGCGAGCGCGCGTCGGCCAGTTGGCAAGTGAAGGCAGCGCAAAGTGCAGGGCGATGGACCTCTTGAGCGCTAGTTAAAAGACGCCGCCCCTCTCCAGACCACGCGCCAGCCCCGCGCCAATCTAAGCGTACGGAGCAGATCTTTATAGGGCTTGCTTCCGCCGGTTTATGGGCGGCGTCGAGAGAGACAGAGAGAGAAAGAGAGAGAACGTTTGGGATTGGCCCGGTACAGCAATAAAATTGTTTTACGGCCAATGGTGAGGGGCGGTTTATACTCGTGTTGGGAGTCGCTGTTGATATCAAGGGATGAGCCGCCGCTCTCGAAGTCAGTGGCGCGCGCAGTCCCTTTCGCTTTGCGCGTTTGCCTTTTTTTTCTCCCGCGGCGTGCGCGCGAACCCGCGGCCCGAGCTCTCTTCGGTTTGCGCACGCCGCGCCGTCATAACTTGCGATTTTCCGACCTCTTGAGCTGCGCCGGGATCCAAACCCAAACCGCGGGCCCAGCGCTGCTCTCCTTCCAGCTGTCAGCCAGACCTTTCTCTCTCGAGAGTTAAGCCCGCGATTATAGCTTTTGGCAGGGCGCGTCTTTGACTAGGAATGTTTCGCGTCACACATTTTTCTCCTTAGCGCCGAGCTGCTCTTTTCTCCTCGCCCTCGATATCCCTCCCTTTTTTTCTACTTCTCGCCGCGAGCTGTAAACTATGCAGCGTATCCGGTGGGTGACAACGCTCGTTTCGCCGAGGGGAAATTTACAGTGCGTAGTCTTCATTCCTACCTTGTTCCTATCTCCAAACATCGACTAGCGAGAAAAAAAAGTTCGCTCTCGAGAGGGTCCGTGTAATTTATGGCGAAGGGGGACAAATGCCATGAACATAAAGGGTTTATTTTCAAATCAGCTTGGGCCGGTGACCTTCAAAAAAACGTTCCCATCTTTATGATGCGTCTTAAGTTAATGTCTTATCTTGTCCCGCTCAGCACCAGAGAAAGGTTATGTGGAATGAGACGAATACTTTCGCTCCCATATGAGCTGAAACCTTAACTTGCGGGACACTTCTAACGTTATTCTTTCGGAAAACACCCTCTTGGAAGTTTAACTACCTTCATTTTCATTTCTGTAACAAGTCTGAAGTCGTCAAGTTTTATTATTATTGTCGAGTTTCTTTTCTCATTTCGTTATATTTTCGGGTTACCGCCGTTTAGAGGAGAAATATCTTCTTGTATTATAAAGAAAGCGAGCGTGAGGGTGGAGAAGGCGTGTTTGCGAGCGGCGTTTTCAGCCTGGTAACGATGCTTGAGGCGTCGTCTGGGCACTCCCTACACACACACACACACACACACGTCGGGAGGGATTAAACGCGTAGAGGGGAAACATGAAAAAAGGGAAAGAAAAATTAACAGTTCCATGTGTCCTATCGTTCTCAAATCTCATGAACCACGTCACATCAGATCTCTTTTATTTCAATTTAAATACGTTAAGGAATAATGAGATGTACTGTTATATTAATGCTGATTCTAGAAAACCAATATGTAAATGGAGCTACGATTTATGTTCTTTGTTCTTCTTCTGATCTGATCAATTTCCTTATTTTCGCTACTAAAAAGGAATTATACAGTTGCAAACTGATATTGTGGATAAACTGTATTCGTCAATATATTTTAAATCGTTTAATCCACCATTACTCTATCATCACAAAATAATCCTGCCTGGACGTGAATCTGCTTCGTTACCAGTGTCCACTCCAAAACGACTATCCCTCGCACGAGTAATGCCCCACTGCCCTGGTTAACGGATGCCTTCCCACGTCTGCAACACGGCAGCCATGTGTAGCCTCGCCGAGGCGTGGCACAAGGTTCTGGGAAGGGAGCAGCAGCTGCTCCGCAGATCGATGTAGGTGCAGGCCGCCACCGCTCGCCGCTACCGCAGCCGTACATCCATCATCTTCTACATCTCCCCACTCAGGATTAACTTCGCCTCCCACCACCACCTTCACCACTAAAACCACCCATCGCAATTAGCACCGCTCAAACCCCCACAACTCCTGTCACCACAAAACACCCGATACTAAAATGAACTAAACTCACTGCTTGACGCCACCTTACGTGACGGACCACTCCGATTGTGCTCCTTGCATGCTTGCGATTTATCTACGATTTTTAGCTATTTGATTGTATTTGGGGTGCTAAAAAGCTTTCATTACTTGTGGAAGGTTAGCTGGAAATGTAATTTTGACTGATTTGTTTGCTATAGCCAAGACGAACCGGCAGATTACAAACTTTAAGCGGTTATTGAAATTTTAACGAATTTTAGATTTACCAATTGGTAATAAATATAAAAAATATAAACATTTCAGTTTATTTTCGATATTAACCACCACCAAAACAACCATCTCGATTTATCCCATCCCCAAACCACCTTCACCGCTGTCGTTGACACCACTATTCCCGCGAAATTTCTGCAAGTCCCAATCTGAGGCAAGGCAAACGGCCGCTTACCTTGCCCCAGCTTCCGCAAGGTTCGCTGTACCCCGTCCCAACGCGACCGCAATGTTTACCAGAGGAACGCCGCTGTCCCCGCCTCAGGCCCGACTGAAAGGTCGCCGCCGCGTCGACCGTCCTGCTGCGCGCCAAAGCCGGGCGGCCGTCTCGACGCTATCTTGCTACGTTTTACGCTTCCGTCTGCCTCCGCACCCACCGCTGCCCCCGCTGCCATCGTCGTCAACGCCGTCGCCGCCGCCGCCCCCGACCGTCACCGTCGCCTCCGCGGCCGCTCGCGCGCTCCGCGCTACTCCGCGCCGGCCCGCGATCGCCTCCACCGGCCCGCGGCCTCTCCGGTCGCCTTTCACCGCCCCGCCATTATCCGTCGCCGTCCGGTCCTCCACGTCTCCGTCCACCCTCGCACCGCCTCCACCGCCTCGCGTCGACTCCAACGCCCCAACTCTCTGCCGCTGCGCCTCTGCGTCCGCCAGCCGTCCGCACCACGCCTCCCGCGCCTTCGCCGGCCATCGGCCCCGCCTCCGCCACCTCCGCCTCCACCTCCACCACCTCCGACTCCACCTCCGCCACCTTCAACTCCGCCTCCACCACCTCCAACTCCGTCTCAGCTGTGCCACCTCCGCCTTCGCCTCCGCCTCCGCCTCCGCCACCTCCAACTCCGCCTCCGTCACCTCCAACTCCGTCTCAGCCTCTGCCACCTCCGCCTTCGCCTCCGCCTTCGCCTCCGCTGTCGTCGTCGCCGCCGCTGTACTCGAGAACTCCCGAGTTGCGAACGCGACCCGCACCGCGCGGTTTTGGAGAAGGAGATGGAATGCGATAAGAGGCAGTCGAGGAGTCCACCTTTCCAAAGGCCGTGGAGGAATTGCGGGAAGGACGGGATCAAAGCTCGGGGGCGGATCGCTTCGTACTTGTACTTTGCACGACGCTCACCAACTTTCTCCCCAACATTCCCTGAGAGCGCGAAGCAATAACTCTACGTTGTTGCACGGATGAGGCGTTAGAAGTCTGTTTATGGTTGTGGGAGAAAACGAAGGTTTTGTGAAAATTCCTGCAGAATTTTACATTTTACAATCAAGACATAACTATCGTTGACTAACCTCTCAAGGTATACCACTACAATCTGCTCATAAATATATTACTGTTTTCGTAATTTTGAGCTTAGTATCTTGACATACATCGGTTGTCAATAATCAGAATCTTCCCCACATTTCCCAATCACAAGAAACTTCAAAAATTTAGAGCTATAAAGTTAGAATTCTGATGGCGACTTTAATGAATTATGTAGTTTAAATCAATATTTAATAGTAAAACAAAGCAGAAACATTATCATCTGAATGAAAAGTGTATTTTGTTACCGTAGCTGATAAATTCTCAGAAATTCGAATGTTTCGAATTCAAGAAAATATATACATACATTTGAAAAACATATATTCAGATACTTATCATAAATCATATTTTAGTTTAAATATGTTTATATATGAGAAAGAACCTAGATACTATTTAAAACACAAATAGTAGTATCTAATACTGAGAATAAAACATTGAATAAAAAAATACAGAAATTTAAACCTTATTTATACTATGGATCACAAAAATGCATGTATGTATTACGTAAATTAACACTACAATGTTGCTATATAATAATGTAGAGTTATACGTAGTATAGCCTACTAATGCAGAGAAGCAATTTGACAGTGTAAGGTGTGATATGGTCATATTGTGTGGTATAGAACAATATGACGTTTTCAAGTATTTTTCCTTAAGTTTAACAAACTAAGATAAAAATAATGTTGAACATACATCTTTGAAGATGAAAAAAACATATTGCACGCACTTAATCTACAAACTAATATTTCAATTTGTCATTTATGTTTTAATCGTATTTCCTATCTCCCTTTAAAACTACTGAACGATGAATGTGTTGTAAGTAAAAATGAAACGTCGTTTTCAAGAATACAGAAACCTCAACTTTAATAACACCATATCAATTATCACTGATCAGAAGACTAATCAAATTCTCAATACATAACGTCAGTAAGCCGGAATTATGTTATTAGTCATAGTCAAAAGAACGTGTCATCAAATAATACAGAAATGAAATTAAAAATGCAAATTGCATTTTTGTATTTCCCCCCCCGCTTTGCTTAATCTTTAAAGGAGAATAATGTTCTTCCTCTGGAATTGGGACAATTCATAAAGAATTCATCCTTCTCCAAAATTTTCTTTGATCTTTAAGTGAAAGAACACTCCCCTGGCGTTTGTACAAATGTTGACTCAAGGGCTCTGAAAAGTATTTTAATTGCTACTCCATCTCACTATGTAAACAGATGCGCCCCTCCGTTAGGTTTACATTTCATGACTTTTGTGACATAGTAACTCCCTTGAAAGAAGCAGAGGATTGACTCCTGACATTTTAAGTACTAGTGGACAGTTTTTGGAGAAAGTAATTATGTTATCGATTATTCATTGACAATCTCCTGATTTTGATTGATCAGTAATTATACTAAACATGACGGAAGTATGATAACTGTGATGTTTTTATATAATTTATTGGTTCTGAATTTTATTTCAAACGTTTCTTGTACAACGAATAAAAAGTTTACAAATTATATCAATATCATGGCGCTTTGAAGTATTTTATAGGGTTCTTGATCAGTTTATTCATTTTCTAAATGTGTGTTCTTTATTTTGAGAAAATGGAACTTTTATAAAATGGTAAACGTACATCTTATTATATAACACAAATTGATATATATTTTCCTAAATATTTTAAATGTACAATTCTTGTACGAATTCAAGAACAACAAGAAAGGCGGGAGAATTTAAAATACATTTCAAATTCATAAGAGAACTAAATTGATTTAAATGAATAGAATGTTTACTAATCACAGAAGTGTACTTCACGAAAATAAGAGAATTTTGTAAAATTTGATGAAAAAAGTGAATGATACACTTAGTGAAAATCTCATTCTAACATCAAAACACCCGAACCGATTAATAGGAAGCGATGCCCTTTACTAAAAAAGTTTGCACTAGCAAAGAAGAAAAATTCAAATTAAATCGCAATCAATAGAACTCCATCACGGCCACATAGTGCAAAACCTCCCTACGCTCCGACGCCAGCCCTTTAAACCGCCCTCCTAAGAACACGCAACTCGGAATGAAAAGACGGCGGAGCGCCTCCCGCGGCGACCGGGTCAACGAAGGGCCCGGCTCCCGCGAAAGAGGATCGTTCCGTTTAGAGCAGCTGCTTCTTGTATGGAAGAAGGAGTGAATACGACAAAAAACTTTGCTGCTACCGCGTGCGATGAAAGAAAACTTAGCTAACAAGGAAGCCCGCGGCCACGGACTTCGAGCCCGCGTCGCCGCCGCCGCCGCCGCCGCCGCCAACGTTTACACCCGTCGCCCGTCGAGGGGTGAGCGAGACTAGCGAACGAATCAGAATGGATGCGAGGCGAGAGAGCGGGCGGAGGGGCGGGCAAGAGAACAGACGAAATGGCGGGCGAAAGGGCGGGTGAGAGGGCGGGTGAGAGGGCGGGTGCAAGGAGCGGCGAGTTGAGAGAGCTGTGACGAGGGCGGTGAGAGGGCGGCAGTGAGAGCGGGTGAGGAGGACCGCGAGTAGAGGGCGGTGAGAGGCGGATGAGAGGGCGATGAAGAGGCGGGTGAGAGGGGCGGTGAGAGGCGGGGAGAGGGCGGTGAGAGGGCGGGTGAGAGGGCGGGTGAGAGGGCGATACGAAGGGGCGGGTGCAGAGGGCGTGAGAGGTAACTGAGGGAGGTGGAAAGAGAGGCGGGTGGAGAGGGCGGGTGTGAGAGGCGGATGAAGAGGTTAACTGAGAGGGCGAAGAGAGGGCGGGTGAGAGGTTGGGCGAGAGGGCGAATGAGATGCGGTGGATGGGTGCCCAGGGGATATCTGAAAAACCGATTGGCGGGGGAGGGTACGGATGGGTGGGGCTTGCGGGTCGGGCGTGATTCGGCGACCACGAAAGCAGGAGGACGGATGAGCGAGACGGGACGAGCACGCGGCGAGGCGGCGCAGGGGCGCAGAGTGAGCGGATTGTGGAGGAGACGGGACGGGTGGAACGGGAGAGGCGGGCGAGAAGGGACGGGAGAGAACGGGACACGAAGGGGGGGACTGAGGAGCGAGCAACGCAAAGTGGGTCGGCGCTGCATTGGGGTGGGTAAGGGTCGGGGTGGAGAGGGTCAGGTGAGGTTGGTGACACAGCTGGTAGCAAGAAGCGACGCGGAGCGAGGTGAGGAAGGCAGGCATAACACTTTGGAACCGACATGCGCGGGGAGCAGTAGAGGAGGGGCGGTGCGGGAAGGGCGGCATGGCAACGCAGACCGAGGAGGGAGGTTTAGGGCGAGCGTGTGAACGGGGCGGATGGGTGAGGACGGGGGCGGGGGCGGAGTACGCGTGAGCGAAAGGAGCGCGAGAGGGCGAAGCGAGTGGCTGAGACCACCGCTAACACGCTGTGCCTCACAGGCGAAACGTGCGAAAAAAACGAGTAGGAGAAATAAATAGAAGAAAAACGTGTTTGCCGGGGGCATGAACGAGGGAATACCGTAAAAGGGGAGAAACAGGCAAACAGAGGAGGATACGAGAAGCGGCTGGTGGAAAGGGCCCTCTTTTAGAGTCGGTTTCGAATACAAATCAAGGATTTCTTTACTCTATCTGTTAGTCCATTCCGCGAGCCGGAAGCTCGAGGAGGGGACATGGCGGCGGATCAGCTTTTGTGGCTGCGAGAGGGTTGTGAAAGCGCCCGTCCCTCCCACGCGGTCTCCTGCTCCCCCCCCCCC
>BOPP01000085.1:1621888-1633594 GCA_017312745.1 Gryllus bimaculatus | reverse complement strand
TTCAAATAGTAGAAAACGACTTTAAATGTTCAATGTTTAAATGTCCAACCTGAAAGCCACAAACCCTAGGATCTCACGATTAGAGGCACTGCATGAATCAACTGATGCACTGGCCGCATCTCCCGGTCCGGAGGGACGCAAACCAAACGAATTCGGGCGTGAACAGAAGAAAACGGTTAAAAGTGATACCGTAGGAGTGAGTTTGGGAGGGCGGAGGGGGGGGGGAGCAGGAGACCGCGTGGAGGGACGGGCGCTTTCAACAACTCTCGCGCCACAAAAGCTGATCCGCCGCCATGTCCCTCCTCGGCTTCCGGCTCGCGGAATGGACTAACAGATAGAGTAAAGAAATCTTGATTTGTATTCGAAACCGACTCTAAAAGAGGGCTTTCCACAGCCGCTTCTCGTATCCTCCTCTGTTTGGCCTGTTTCTCGCCTTTTACGGTATTCCCTCGTTCATGCCCCGGCAAACACGTTTTTCTTCTATTTATTTCTCCTACTCGTTTTTTTTCGCACGTTTCGCCTGTGAGGCACAGCGTGTTAGCGGTGGTCTCAGCCACTCGCTTCGCCCTCTCGGCGCTCCTTTCGCTCACGCGTACTCCGCCCCCGCCCCGTCCTCACCCATCCGCCCGTTCACACGCTCGCCCTAAACCTCCCTCCTCGCTCTCGCCCCGCTTGCATCCGCCACTTCCCGCACCGCCCTCCTCTCACCTGCTCCCCGCCATGCTCGGTTCCAAAGTGTTATGCCTCGCCTTCCTCACTCGCCTCGCGTCGCTTCTTGCTACCAGCTGTGTCACCAACCTCACCTGACCCTCTCCACCCCGACCCTACCCACCCCAATGCAGCGCCGACCCACTTTGCGTTGCTCGCTCCTCCAGTCCACCCCTTCGTGTCCCGTTCTCTCCCCGTCCCTTCTCGCCCGCCTCTCCCGTTCCACCCCGTCCCGTCTCCTCCACAATCCGCTCACTCTGCGCCCCTGCGCCGCCTCGCCGCGTGCTCGTCCCGTCTCGCTCATCCGTCCCTCCTGCCTTTCGTGGTCGCCGAATCACGCCCGACCCGCAAGCCCCACCCATCCGTACCCTCCCCGCAATCGGTTTTTCAGATATCCCCTGGGCACCCATCCACCCGCATCTCATTCGCCCTTCGCCCAACCTCTCACCCGCCCTCTCTTCGCCCTCTCGTTACCTCTCCTCCGCTCTCACCGCCTCTCACCCGCCTCTCTTCACCTCTGTTCCTCTCACCTCTCCCGCCCTCGTTCGCCCTTCCCGCCTCTACCCGCCCTCTTCGCCTCTCCCGCCTTCACTCCCCTCTTCACCCGGCCCTTCACGCCCACCGCCTCTCCCGCCCTCTACCGCCTTCACCCGCTCTCACTGCCGCCCTCTACCGCCCTCGTCACTCTCTCCCGCCCTCTTCACCCGCCCTTTCACCCGCCTCGCGCCATCGTTGTTCTCTTGCCCGCCCCTCCGCCCGCTCTCTGCCTGCATCATTCTGATTCGTTCGCTAGTCTCGCTCACCCCGACGGGCGACGGGTGTAAACGTTGGCGGCGGGCGGCGGCGGCGGCGGCGGCGGACGCGGGCTCGAAGTCCGTGGCCGCGGGTTCCTTGTTAGCTAAGTTTTCTTTCATCGCCACGCGGTAGCAGCAAAGTTTTTTGTCGTATTCACTCTTCTTCCATACAAGAAGCAGCTGCTCTAAACGGAACGATCTCTTTCGCGGGAGCCGGGCCCTTCGTTGACCCGGTCGCCGCGGGAGGCGCTCGCCGTCTTTTCATTCCGAGTTGCGTGTTCTTCGGAGGGCGGTTTAAAGGGGTGGCGTCGGAGCGTAGGGAGATTTTGCACTATGTGGCCGTGATGGAGTTCTATTGATTGCGATTTATTTGAATTTTTTCTTCTTTGCTAGTGCAAACTTTTTAGTAAAGGGCATCGCTTCCTATTAATCGGTTCGGGTGTTTTGATGTTAGAATGAGATTTTCACTAAGTGTATATCACTTTTTTCATCAATTTACAAAATTCTCTTATTTCGTGGAAGTACACTTCTGTGATTAGTAAACATTCTATATTTAAACTCAATTTAGTTCTCTTTATAATTTGAAATGTATTTTAAATTCTCCCGCTTTCTTGTTGTTTCTTGAATTCGTCTAAGAATTGTAAACATTTAAATATTTAGGAAAAATATATATCAATTTGTTTATATAATAAGATGTACGTTTACCATTTTATAAAATTCCCATTTCCTCAAATAAAGACACACATTTAGAAAATGAATAAACTGATCAAGAACCCTATAAAATACTTCAAAGCGCCTGATATTGATATAATTTGTAAACTTTTTATTCGTTGTACAAGAAACGTTTGAAATAAAAATTCAGACAATAAATTATTAAAAACATCACGTTTCTATACTTCGTCATGTTTTAGTATAATTACTGATCATCAAAATCAGGAGATTGTCAATGAATAATCATAACATAATTACTTTCTCCAAAAACTGTCCACTAGTACTTAAAATGTCAAGGGCAATCCTCTGCTTTTTCAAGGGAGTTACTATGTCACAAAGTCATGAAATGTAAACCTAACGGAGCGGGCGCATCTGTTATACATAGTGAGATGGAGTAGCAATTAAAATACTTTTCAGAGCCTTGAGTCAACATTTGTACAAACGCCAGGGGAGTGTTCTTTCTCCTTAAAGATCAAAGAAAATTTTGGAGAAGGATGAATTCTTTATGAATTGTCCAATTCCAGAGGAAGAACATTATTCTCCTTAAAGATTAAGCAAAGCGGGCGGGAAATACAAAAATGCAATTTGCATTTTTAATTCATTTCTGTATTATTTGATGACACGTTTCTTTTGACTATGACTAATAACATAATTCGCGGCTTACTGACGTTATGTATTGAGAATTTGATTAGTCTTCTGATCAGTGATAATTGATATGGTGTTATTAAAGTTGAGGTTTCTGTATTCTTGAAAACGACGTTTCATTTTTACTTACAACACATTCATCGTTCAGTAGTTTTAAAGGGAGATAGGAAATCGATTAAACATAATGACAAATTGAAATATTAGTTTGTAGATTAAGTGCGTGCAATATGTTTTTTTCATCTTCAAAAGATGTATGTTCAACATTATTTTTATCTTAGTTTGTTAACTTAAGGAAAAATACTTGAAAACGTCATATTTGTTCTATACCACACAATATGACATATCACACCTTACACTGTCAATTGCTTCTCTGCATTAGTAGGCTATACTACGTATAACTCTACATTATATTAGCAACATTGTAGTGTTAATTTATAATACATACATGCATTTTTGTGATCCATAGTATAAATAAGGTTTAAATTTTCTGTATTTTTTTATTACGATGTTTTATTCTCAGTATTAGATACTACTATTTGTGTTTTAAATAGTATCTAGCTTCTTCTCATATATAAACATATTTAAAAACTAAATATGATTTATGATAAGTATCTGAATATATGTTTTTTCAAATGTTGGTATATATTTTCTTGAATTCGAAACATTCGAATTTCTGAGAATTTATCAGCTACGGTAACAAAATACCTTTTCATTCAGATGAGATGTTTCTGCCTTTGTTTTACTATTAAATATTGATTTAAACTACATAATTTATAAAGTCGCCTTCAGAATTCTTACTTTTAGCTCTAAATTATCGAAGTTTCTTGTGATTGGGAAATGTGGGGAAGATTCTGATTATTGAACAACCGATGTATGTCAAGATTACTAAGCTCAAAATTACGAAAACAGTAATATATTTATGAGCAGATTGTAGTGTATACCTTGAGAGGTTAGTCAACGATAGTTATGTCTTGATTGTAAAATGTAAAATTCTGCAGAATTTTCACACTTCGTTTTCCCCACAACACATAAACAGACTTCTAACGCCTCATCCGTGCAACAACGTAGAGTTATTGCTTGCGCTCTCAGGAATGTTGGGAGAAAGTTGGTGAGCGTCGTGCAAAGTAAAAGTACGAAGGATTCCGCCGCGAGCTTTGATCCCGTCCTTCCCGCAATTCCTCCACGGCCTTTTGGAAGGTGGGCTCCTGGACTGCCTCTTATCGCATTCCATCTCCTTCTCCAAACCGCGCGGTGCGGGTCGCGTTCGCAACTCGGGAGTTCTCGAGTATTGCGGCGGCGACGACGGACAGCGGACGGCGAAGGCGGAGGTGCAGAGGCTGAGACGGAGTTGGAGGTGACGGAGGCGGAGTTGGAGGTGGCGGAGGCGGAGGCGGAGGCGAAGGCGCGGAGGTGGCCACAAGCTGAGACGGAGTTGGAGGTGGTGGAGGCGGAGTGAAGGTGGCGGAGGGTGGAGTCGGGTGGGTGGAGGTGGAGGCGGAGGTGGCGTAGGCGGTGGCGATGGCGGCGAAGGCGGAGGCGTGGGCGGCGGTGACGACGCCAGAGGCGGCAAAGTAAGCAATTAATTTTTCACTATAAAATTAATATTTATTAAACACTTCGTTAACAGCTTGAAATTAAGGGCCAAAAAAATCGAAACTAAATAAGAAGGAAGTGATTTTGCCACTACATAATGCAGTCGACAATGACTCACTTCCATATTTTATCCACATCCTATAACGGCGTTATTTTCTCAATCCGTGCCGCTCCTGAGGTGAAACAAAGAGTGTACCACCACGGTAGTTTTCCGTGTTTTTTCCGATCAACACCAGGCGAATGCCGGAACAGCACCCTAACGAACAGGTCACGGACCGCGCGCGCTCTTTCCTTCCTCTTCCTCGGCCTTTCCTCGTCCCTTACTTACACACATACACTCTAACATGTACTATACTACCTCACATGCCGGGACGACGTTCGCGAGTTTAGAGCGTGTCCCGGCATAGGTGGTGGGAGATACCTCGGTGTGGGAAATCCCTCTCGCCGACGGTATGTCGGCGCCGGATCTCTCTATTCAATGGGGGAAGATCATCGCCACCTTCCAAAGTAAAAATACACTTACGGGCCTAACGACCTCTGTAGTTGACTCGCACGGAATCACTAACAACCAACCGGAGTCCCTCACTAATTATTTTCCCAAGGTTGTTCTTCCTTCGCGGCTACAACTCCACTTTCCCACTTCCTCCACCTTTACTCACGCAGCTGCCTCCGTGCACACCCTCTGTTGTGCGTACACTTGCTCCCTCCCGCAATACCCACACGCCCACCCCACCCGTACGCATCTGCTCCACACACTGCTCCACGCGTGTCCGTATTAAATTGAAACCAGGGCTTCCAGTTGGTCGTACATCCTGGGGGAGGGAATATAAACAGCAAAATATCTCATAAATTGAACCAGAATAAACAGATATTCTTGATACAGTTTCAGTGCTATGGTCGTAAGACGCGTCTTGTTTTCCTCCAAATAAGCCCAGCGGCTTTGCCTGTATTTTATAAACAGCAGCAGGGTGGAAATGTAAAATCAGAATAGAGTAAAATTGTAAAATGAAAACTGTCAAGAGAAATACTATAGTAAAGAAAAAATAGAGTATAAAAATATGTGAAATAGTTTTAAAAAAGACAATTAAACCAGTTTACGTAAAAAATGAAAGTTTGAAATTACGCAAAGAAAAACTATTCATCCTTCCCTACGTGAATGCAATAATATTTTAGCAAGAAAAGACAGTAAGATAACAGTGAAAGAACAACATTCAAAAAGACTCGTCAATATATTTTCGTTATATTTCTTCCAAAAAACTCTCCGATGTAGTAAATGAGTATTACATGTCGTTCGTACTAGGAATGCGATAGCCTGTATGATTCGAGGATGATCAATAACATCCATAAAATGGAATGAGTATAAAAAAAAGTAATTTAAAGAATAGTGTAAGTATTTGGCGTATAAGTGCAGAATGAAATATTGTCAAAATACTTTTCGGGAAGAGAATCAATATGAAATCCAACGATTAGACACAGATTTACATGGAAATTAATGTCCGTTAATATTGTATAAAGACCAGGTTCAGTAGCTACGATGGTGAAGGAAATGTAGTAGGGATCTTGAGAACTTTAATACCTCGCGTTTTAGATTTAGAATTATTTTGTCAAAAAACAGTAAAAAAACTGTATGTGACATATGGGGGAAAATTTATCTGCGCACGTTTTCTTGAGTTCCAAACTCCCTTTCCGTCATATCTCGGGTTTATTTGGGTTTTTTCCCTCTGAAATTACTTTGATGCTTTCAACTTCCAGCCACGATCGAGTTCATATAGTCAACTGCTCTGATCGATATATTTACGATTTTGTCTCTTCAGTGCTTCAGAATAACAATTATTGCATCTGTCATTTTAATCGTATATACTCAAGATAACTAAATTTGTTAAATATGTGATTGAGGAAGTGAGATGTATTTGAATATTTTCAACGTGCCCCCAACTTCTGAAATGCGAAAAAAACTCCAATACGTCAAATAAACTGTTATATCGCTGATTTTGGTAGTAGATCCTCTATTCCTAATATATTCTTGAAAAAAATAAAGAATATCATTATAGAAATTCCAACGTTCATTTGATACTGAAAATATGTGATTACGTAGAATAATTTTATATAAAAAACGGAGCATAAAGATATATAAAAATTAATATTTAAACAATTACATTTTTGTAGTATAGCTGGAGAGATTCGCAACTCGAAAAATTGTTTTCTTATTTGTTCAAATTTTAGGTCAGAAGCACTGTTGAAGATTTTTTCCGTTCTTTCACTTGCGAATACATTACCATTATTGCAGATAATGTTATTCCAATAGTATTTAAAAGTATATTTTAAAGAATAATAATATTAAATGGTTTATACAAATGTATATTTATAGAGGCCTAATATAGCAATATTAAATAAAATATATAAACATTTGTTTACAATTTAAAATTGATAAGAAGAAACCGCAAAACGTTTATTAATCCTCTTCGTAACTAGAAATGAAAAAATGTAATGTTCAAGGCAAAAGTCATTGCATTCAGTAGTCGGTAGCAGTTTATCAAGAATTTGTTAAGATTGAGAAATGTTGATATAGATTACAACCTCGTCGACTAGGATCTAAAAACCCATGTCTGAAGGCTGGACGTAAAATTAACGTATTAAAAATAATTTTTAATAAAACATTTAAAAGATTTAATAGGAAACTTGTTTTTTTGTAACTGCATACATAAATTTCAGTTTCTCTGAATTCAAAGAAAGAAGTTTAGAATGTAACAAAAAACAGAAAAAAAATCCATGATGATGTGTCCGACATCATTGAAGTGACAGCGCTAATAACAAGCACACATCAGTCCCCGTGAAAACAAACTCACCGCAAAACCATTTCATTTCATTCCTCTCCACACCAGCATTCAACAAAACCCCTAATGACACTTCCATGAGTCCCACCGGGCTGTCGAGAGAAAAGGAACGCTGGTTCAAACCCGCGTGTACCACCCAACAACCCGCTCCCCACACCGCCTCCCGTCCTCGCTGCTACATGTTCTCGACGCCTCAAATTACTCACGATATAATTTGCCGCATTAAAATGATGGATGAAACAACTCTATCGTCCGACAGACGAGTGACATCTCCCATTTATAACATTCTTTCGCGCCTCGTATCTGGCGCGCGCATCGCGGTCGGCTCGCCCGCGACGAAACTCCGATACGACAGCAGCGCGGCGCGGCGCGGGGATTTCGACGAAATGGGCTTGCATAATTCAGTAATTAACGCCCGGCGAAAAACTCAAATTGGTCATAAATAAGAAACAACGCGCGGAAATGGGAAACGTGCTTTCGCTCCGCTCGCTGCTGCGGCCGACAGCCGCGTTGTTTTCCATAACGGGCCGGTTTTTTGAGCTTCGTAGGAGAGCGGTAGAGAAGTAGTTCTAGGTAAATCTAATTAACAGGTACTGCAAATACGGGTAATGAAATTATTACTACCTGAACTTTTTTTCCTAAGTGTATAATACATGTTGGTTTTGCCTACATCAAATGCTTAAAAGAAATGGAAGAAAATCACTGATGAATATAGAGAGGTACTTTTAATTATCACGGTTTTAGGAAAAATAATATTAATATTGATTTTTAAAAGAATCATAAATGATAAATAATAACATACAAGACTAACACATATTTTTGCATAATTGTGTATAATTATTTCAAATGCATTACAACATAGAAGAGCTTCACTTCATACGAGCACGTATTAAATTCACTTTGTAAACACACTCTAAAATTAATCCCTTAAAATAATAATTTGAGGACATTCAAATGCGTAAAAATCAATATTGAAAATAACAAAACAATGTGTGGTGTTTTGCATCGATTCTGTGTATTCAGCACTCCAGAAATCCAGAACAAAATTTAAAAAAGTGGGTTTATTTAAGCATTAAAGAAAACAGTTCATGAACCAAAATGTCAGGGTCAAAAAGAGTGTGAATCAACCCGAATGGTTTGAAATGATGAAAACTGCGTTAAAATTATTTCAAAATGTCTGGCTTCGTAGATATTACTTGAGTTTCCGCATTTTTGAACATCACTGCCCAAATGCATCACCCTCACGAAGGATGAATCCATAGACACACGCTAATGTTTTTGTGCGTGCACGAGAACTCTTTGTATTAATACCGATTAGGCAGCCATCTCGAGGTGCTGGCCACCCGTGGACGTGAGGTAAAAGGTCCGCGCGGCGTCGGTGGGGAGGTTCGCCGAGGCGGTAGCGTCAGCGGCTGCGGCTGGGGCTGCGGAGAACCGCCTTGGGACGGGCTTATCGGACCGGTACACTCACCCAATTACCGAGATTGGCCAATAAGGACTCGCCAATTTGGCGGAGCGTTGTTTAAACGCCCTCCCTTGGACGCGGCCAGGCGCATAACGCAACCCGCTCGGCGGCTTCGGGCTCGATAATTGATTGGACTGACCGACCCGGCGATTTAAATTGTTTTGTGACCCTTTAGAACGCGGTAATGCCGTCAGCGATTTATTTTACGTCTGGCGAGGACGCCCCTCTCAGCCGCGCGGGCTAAAGACCCGCCAGCCAATGAGGATCCTCTACTTAATTTTACGCCGTTCAGTAGGGCTCGCGCCCATATAAAATTTACAAGGGTGAAATATTATCAAGCGCTCACATGTGGTAATAAATTCCTCCACAGTGTCCTAATTACTACAAAGAATTTATTGTAGCAGCACCGGGTGTAAGAGAAATTAGATTGATAATGGTACGATGCAGATGATGATAAGTACCCTCGGTTAACGATCAGCCAGTTTCAAGTTCTTGAAGTATTAGAAGAGAAAATACGAAAAATAAATGAATAGAAGGAACAAATTAGCTGCAGAATTTTAACTAAGCCTCCAACCCTACTGTAAAATGAAGTGTTAACAGCAGATTACCAATGAGAGGGTAAAAAAGAAGGCTCCCCAGAGAAGTTATTTCTCAATATTTTGTTTGGGAAACAGTTTCACCATTTTCGACTAGGAGAATCTCTCTGAATCATTCTGATAGTTTGAATCTTTCTGATAGTATTGTCTTTCAACGTTTATCAGTTGTTTACAAAACATGTAAGCCGTCCCCATCCGTAATCGCTCCGTGGAAAGCTCGTTATCTTATATGTCAAGTTTACATGCTAGGTAACTTGTTCACTAGAGTTCGCGGGAACTACGCTCAGAGAAATAGACGCAATCTATCAAAAGAATAGTTTGAACAAATGCTACGAGTGTGGGGAAGTCCCTTGGCATATGGCTTATGACATTCTTCTGGAGAACTGAGTTAATATTTACTGTCGCATAAGAAAAATTAATTCGCATTTACTCTACTAAAGACGAAAAGTGATCTATTAAATTAAATACATCAGCTTGTTTCAAATTGGCAGTTAAGAGTAAATTAAGCATTTTGAATTGAAATGATCTTCGTTTCATAATCGCGTTTACTTAAGAGTGTAATAATGGAACTCTTAAGTAAACCTATTACCTTCCTGCGTTCAGGTTATGAGGTTACACACACAAATATTTGTATTTTTATCTAGCCGTATGTTTTGTAAAAGGCAATTGGCCTCACCGCCGCTAGATCCCGGCTTTCCTGATCGCCATCCAACCAGGAATGAGCGATGTCTCTAATTCGGTTAATCTTGGTGACTTCAAGTGGTTAACGAATTCGGTTAGTGACGCCGTTTATGCAGTCGTGGCCTTTCGACCCAGCATTCGCCTGGATGACCGCGGGAAACCATGAAAACCCCTAGTCAGAATGTCTGGCACGGGGATGGAACCCGGGCCTGCCGAATGCGAAGTCTGCGTGCTAAGCCCTGAGCAGTTTTTCTTCGGTATAGAAACATTATTCTCTATTAAAGAGATTCTCTGCTCTAAGAAATAATTGTTAATTTATTTTACATTATTGCTCTACTGTCAAACAGACTACTGAATGTGTCAATAAAATACAAACAAGCAAATAAATCGTGATTAAAAGATGATCTTGCCTCAAGGCAGAATTTGAAAGAAATTACACTAAAATAAATATTAAGTAGTAAAGAATAAAAACATAATTCAAATGTAGGTTGTTTCAAAGAAAAACCATGCAACACTACGCTCTTATCAAGAAAGCGTTCTTCCCGATTTTTCCAGGCCACTTTGTATTAGGTTCCCTGTTATAGCCAGGGCGTGTCCACCTCTCTCTTGATTTGCAGGGCAAATGAAAGCGGAGTCAAAGGGTGATTTCTGTGCTGCCAGAAAAGCTGGAAATTTCAAGAGTAACAGCTCATGAGGGCGCAGTTTCACATGCCGGATTAACAACCAGGTCTCCCCTTGAACACGGGGTAGTGTTAGTGTTGTAGATAGCAGTGCAATCGGAGCAACAAAATGAATTTTGAATTAATTTCTTAGAAAAGATGCGCGGCTATCTGCGATCTCGCGGAAAGAACAGCAAGTTCAGAAACTGTTAAAAATATGTCTGCACATGCCATTACCAGAAAGAGAAAAATTTTGAACACAAGCTTGCACAAAGTGATTGTAATGTACTGCAATGGGTATAGTGCAACAGGAAAGTTTCTTCGCATCGACCAGAAAAAGGGGCTCTTATAAACTTGCATTTATTGCAACTAAATCACTGGGAAACAGGTGAAGGGGATAAAACTTTTAGTATCTGTTATGATTGTGATGAGTACGCAATGTCCTTTTTACTAGCTGCAGCTTGTACTCCGAACATAATTTCTGTTGCAAGGGCTCTCACCAGTTATTTCTCACAGCAGAGAGACTTTCCTGGCGCACTGTATTATCAGTCCTTATTTAAAACTCTCCTTAATTTATATTACAATTTATTCCAGGGGACTACATTCTATTGGTCTCGGTAGTGTGATGGCATTGGTGTGCGAATGTTGAATCAAAACACTGAACAGATAAAAACAAATGCAAATCTGACTTCAAGAATAAAAGGAAAAACATGAATTTCGAAGCCGCAATGTAATGATTAAGACGAATATGTAGTTTCCCTGGCAAGTATAAATGTGTCTGATTGTTATACTCCTGACGCAGCAATTCACGTCTTCATTTCCTGCTTCCCAATTGCACGAAATCCCTAAAGTCATTTCTGTGGAATACGTGAACAAAAAATCCCTTCCTCATTTTCATCCGCAGTACAGAAATCAAGAACTCTGTATGCACAACGTGTGAAGAAAGCTTTTGCTGCTGCTGCTGCTGCTACTCAGCTTATATTTACACAGTTTCAGGAGCGAGCTGAAAATATCAACGAA
>BOPP01000085.1:1608820-1613399 GCA_017312745.1 Gryllus bimaculatus | reverse complement strand
CACTCTGCATTTATGAAAGCTCAAAGAACATTATTCGGTGGCAGTGGCAAGTAATTTATTAGGGAAGTAGCAATTTCATCGCTGCTGATTTTTTATCCTCAGGGTTTGTTAGCCCTGGTAAGGAATATGAAATGAAGATGATAATGAGGGATGAAAAGGAACGACCCACACACACACAATACATACATACATACATTACTATACATACATACATACATACATACCATACATACATAAATACATACATACATACATACAATACATAGCATACATACATACATACATACATACATACATACATACATACATACATACATACATCACATACCATACATACATACATAATATTACATAATACATACAGTACATACATACATATACATACATACATACATACATACATACATACATACATACATACATAACATACATACTACATACAACATAATACATACATACATAGCATGACATACAATACAATACTCATACTACAATACATACATACATAATACATAGCATACCATAATAGCATACATACATACATACTACATAACATACCATACATACATACATACATAAATCCATACATACATACATACTAACGTACATACAGTACATACATACATACATACAATACATACATTTACATTACATACATACACTACATACATACATACATACTACATACCATACATACATACAATTATATACATACATACATCAGGGTACATCATACATACATAAACATACATACATACATAACATACATACATACATACATTACATCATAAAATACATACATACATCACATACTAACATACATCAATGCATACATACATCATAACTAATACAAATACATACATACATCATACATTACTACATAACATACATACATACCTACATACATACATACAACATACCATACATACTACATACATACAACATACATACTACATCATCTACATACATACATACATACATACATACAATACATAATACATACTACATACATACATACAATACATACATAACATACATACATACATACATACATACATACATACATACATACTACATACATACATACCAATACATACATACATATCATACATACCAGACAGACAGAACCAGACAGTACGACAGACAGACAGACAGACAGACAGACAGACAGACAGACAGACAGACAGAAGACGACAGACAGACAGACAGACAGAACAGACAGACAGACAAGGACAGACAGACAGAACCGACAGACACGACAGACAAGACAGACAGAAGACCAGAAGACAGACAGACAGACCAGACAGACAGACAGCCAGACCAGACAGACAGACAGACAGACAGACAGACAGACAGACAGACAGACGACAGACAGACAGACAGACAGACAGACAGACAGACAGACAGACAGATCAGACAGACAGACAACAGACAGACAGACCGACAGACGACAGACAGACAGAAAGACAGACAGACATACAGACAGACATACATACATTACATACATAATACATACAGACAGAACAGACAGACAAGACAGACAGACATACATACAATACACACATACATACATACACACATACACTACATACATACATACATACATACATCATACATACTACATAACTACATCCATACATACAGACAGACAGCAGAACGGATAACAGAAAATGAGAGTCGCTCAATTTAAATCATTGCGAGGCGGCTCAGGACCTTCTCACCCAGACGGTGCGCGAGATGAATATAGATGTGCAATTACTGCCTGCCGAGCAGTAACACGAAAATATTTGTCGGTCTCAGTCCTGGGTTTCGGATGCGACTAACCGAGCTGCAGTATGGATATGTGGTAATGTCCAGTCCAGGATGTTTGCAGTCCACGGGATGGGGATTCACTTGGAATCCAATAGGTTCGGGTGTATATGTTCTATAGTGGTTTATGCTGCAGGCCCAGTGCATGCTTTGAGGGTTTCGAGGATTACTCGATCGCTAATAGATGACGCGAGAGAAACGAAGGCTCTTATTTAATTGCTGGGACTTTCAATGCATGGGGCCACGCAAGTGGGCAGCAGAGTACGAACGACGCGGGGTGGACTTATCCTGACAGCCTCGCAGTTTGGGTGTTGCCTCTGCAACACGGCGGGGCCAGTCCGGACGCTTTCTAATGAATGGTCGCAGCCTCGGTCGTTGATCTAACTTTCGTCGTAAAAAGCCTTGCTAGACGTATTGTATCATGGGAGGTTAGTGCACATTATACCATGTGACCACCACGCTATTGTGTATGAAGTAAAAGAAGCAGTGCATTTTTGAGCTCACCAAGGAGGTAGAAAGGAAGCTGTTTGGAACCACAGGACGTTCGATCGTGAATTCCTTCATTGCCATGAGGAGGGCCACCCTGAGTATGTTGGCCCGTGACTCTGAATATATTGTCGAAACCTGTAATGAGCCGGGTATTTGGACGCTTGTGTGCGTCAATGACAAAAGGTCCAAGGAGAGAACGCCGTCCTCCAGTGTACTGGTGGACTGACGAAGATCGCGAACTTCGCAGGAATTGCCACCGAACACTTGGCTTGGTTATATAGATTGGCACAGCGCGCCATGAGGCCGCCCAAACTATGAAATTTTCAAGAAGCAACATCTGGACGCCAGAAGAGCTTTCCACAAAGCGCATTAAGATTATAAAGTGTCGTTGCCCTGGGGAGAGAGCTAGGGGAGGAGCGTGGATGCTGAAACCCCTGGGGACGCCGCGTATACAGCTGGTAACGGCCAGACTCAGGGGTATGTTTCAGGCGAAACCCATTGCCCGGTTTTCATGCGAAAAAAGTTGTAGGCTACTTGTTTCCGTCGCAGGTAGATACGTTCAACCGAAGGATCGTCTGGAAGATCTAAAGCGAGGTTCCGGGCAGTCCGTTGGATGAACTTTCAAGCTTGCGGCAAGGTCCAAGTTGCAACAGCCCCGGATTAGATGGGGTCCCACTGTACAATTAAGACCGCTATTAACACTCGGCCGATACTATTTCTGCAGGCATATAATGCATGCATACGAGAGGGGAAATTTCCCCGTCGATGAAGCAGCAACAGTTAGTCCTTCTTCCGAGGCGATAAGGACCTATCTGATCCGGCAGCCTATCGCAATCATGCTTACTGGACACAGCAGGCAAAAGTGGTTGGAGCGGATTATCTGGTCAATCGTATTGAGCCATTTACCAGAGGGGCTAAGGATTGTCTGATAATCAGTACGGCTTTACGAAAAGCGAGATCCACCGGTAAGACTTGCTATTAAGGTAGTACGACATCGCCACGCAAGGCCATTGCAGGCAAAGACGATGGAAAGGCGGTCCTATGAGTATTGTGCTATAGTGCCCTAGACGTGAAAACGCCTTTAACACTGCAAGGTGAGCTCCATTCTTTCTGCGCTAAACTCTCGGAGTTCCAAGGTACTCTCGAACTTGGTAAAAAGTTTACTTTAAGTTAGAGAGTCCTCCTATATGCAAACTGGGTGGAGTACAATCTTTATACGGTCACATGGCGGTTCCCCACAAGGCTCGGTACTTGGTCGATGTTGTGGACACTATGTATGAGCCGTGTTGAAGCTCGAGTTGCCGGAAGGCGCAAGAACGAATTGGATTTTCGCTTGACGATGTTTGCAATTGTCGTTTGTCAGCAAATACATACGAACAAGTCACGCCAGGTGCCAACGAGGCTGTGGCGAGATCCGGCGGTGGCTTACTCAGTAGGGCTACAGATGGCCGCCCATAAAACAGAGGCTGTCTGGTGACGGGCAGAAAGTGAGAGAGAGTATTACTCTAAATGTAGGAGGCTGCAAATATCCTCGCAGCTGTCACTGAGGTATTTTGGGAGTCCATATTGACGCGAGACGCGCTTTGACGGAGCACCTGCGCAATGTCTCCGAGAAAGCGTCCTCGTATGCATCCGCATGGCAGGCATTATGCTTAATGTAGGGGGCCTGGCAAAAGAAGCCGAAGGCTGGGGCCCCCCCCTTTTGGAAAAAAACTAGCGTAGTAAATTCATTCTTCCTCTACGCAGCCCTATTTGGGCTGATGCCATGGGCAATTCAGTCATACGCCCGTGGGGCCTAGTCGGTGGCATAGAAGTTTCGCCTTTGCGGGTTGCTGGAGCGTTTCGCCCCGTATCTTAATGATGCTGTGTGCGTGTTAGCAGATATGCCTCCGATCGACGCTCTATTGCGCAATAGGAGAGAGCTAGACTCTATTTGCGCAAGCGGGAGGGGGCCCAACCTGGAATAACATTACGAAAGAAGAGAGGGGGGTGACAATGGACGGAATGGCAACGACGGCTGGAGAGCAATCATCAAAACTGGCGATGGACATTTTCGGGTTCATTACCCGACATCATCGCACGTGGATCCAAAGGGAACAATGGAGAATTAAGATTTTTTATCTAACTCAGATGCTGACAGGGCATGGATGTATAGAGAGTATCAAGCCTCAGATTCGGTTGGAGACGATAGCTCACTCATGCCAAGGTGTTTTTCCCCCGGTGATTGAAGACGTAGAAGACACGTGTTTCTTCTTTTCATTGTTCCCACGCTTCACGTGGG
>BOPP01000085.1:1591320-1606320 GCA_017312745.1 Gryllus bimaculatus | reverse complement strand
ACTGTCAATTAATGTAATTGTCATGTTTGTCATTGTGATATCTGACACGAAGTTCATAATAATAAATGTGTCTTTCTCCTCTTATATTTAGGATATCGTAAATGCTTAGCTGCAACAAATTTTAAAGTGAAAATACAGGAATTAATGTTGAACTTTACATTTGTAAGAAATATGTTAAAAATTACTTTACGAACTTTACGCAAATATTGTTGAAAACGTCACTAAATTTAAATAATTGTGACCAACAAACAAATATTCCAACAACTACAAAAGACTCGTAATCCCAGTCAAAGGAACCACAACATAAGTTACCACAACAATCCTCGACATTCCACTATGTAACTCTATTCAGAATTCCACTATGAACAGAGTAACCAAAACGTAATAGAGTCAACATAGAGCAAATTCAAAATCTAATTGAAGCATTTGTACCAACTATTACCTCAAAACATGGCTGACAAGTATTATAGTTAGGAATTCAAATCCGTTCGGACTAAAACCATGAACACAATGCAGCAAATAGAATCACTGACCAAGAAGGCAACTTCATTATTTCAATTAATTTTTGCAACATGTGACAGCAGCCTCGTGTAAGAATGCGTTTGGTTGAGAACCTTTTGAATACGTGGAAATTGGATCAACAGCTACACAAACTCAGTGACAAATTGTGAGCCTTTCTTCATAACAACATTTGTGATATGTGATAAAAGTTGCAGAATGAAATTATGTATTCTAAAAGCATTTCGTAAAATTGAATCTTGTATAAATGTCCAACAATAGTGTTAAAAGAACTGAAATTTGTCCCAATTTGACAATGCAGATATCGAATATATTCTTTATTTCTGTTCTGTCTTTATGTCACATTCTCAGACTTGCATCACTTTGTTCAGCGCAAAAACATTTTCCGGAATAGTTAAAACGTCTTATAGATTATTAATTCAGCAGCGCTGGAACTTAGATAAAGAGGAAAGAAAACGGCATGTTAGTGTGTAACGGCGCACCTTCTCTCAATCCAACCTTTCCACATGACACTTAAACAGTTTGCATACCAATTCATAACAAAAATTAATAATTACCCAGAAATAGTTCATAAGTATACGCTGAATGTCTCTTCAAACGCAGAAAAGGTGTATAGTTTCGAAAACCCGCAACTTTTTACCGTCTCTGAATTTCTGAAGTGTTGAAAGCTGAATGACTCACATTAGTACTCATACAAACCATCACATGTTCAGCCTCTTGTGTTACACCAGAGTACCAGAAAGTAGGTTAACTATTTCGTGATTTCTCTTCGCAACGTCGGCGCGCACACGCCGACACACGCCGCGGACCCGTTTGTGCTAATTGCTTTATTTCCCCCATCGTCCCGTCTCGCCGTTTCGCGAGATCCCCTCGCTGCCCGTCTTAGCTCTCCACAAACGACCCTTCTTCTCCCTTCTTTCACCCGCCACCTTCCGATTTATATCTCGCGCGTTAGGCGATCTCCTTCATTTCTTATGTTAATTCCTCGTTTTCATTTTTTATTCAAGCCGTTTCTCAAATCTTATTGCGCATTTCCCGACAGGAGACTGATTAGGAATTTACAGATACTAAGCGACTTTTTCTGAAGTCTTGGATGAAATATTATTAGAGTGAGAAGTCCTTCCAGATAGCGAGAAAATTAATTCAACAGATTAAAACTACTTATTTACCAGTAAAGGTTGCTATATTTCATTCACAGTTATTTAAATTATTGAACATTTTTAATAGAAAATTGTTTTGAAAGTTGTTTTTTAACATGTGATATTCTTATTTATGCGCGGATGTCATTTTTAGTAATCACAATTTTATTATATTAAGCCTTATAAACAATTTTTTCCAATATAAAAAAATATTACTTTATATATTTAACACGACTCAACACTAAAAGTATCAATAAAAAGGAAAAATAAGTCGAAAAATATTGCACTGATATCGGCAGATGCAATATTATTCTTTGGACCAGCACTTTTAACTTGTCATAACCACTAGTAAAATGCTTTGAAAGAAATTTTAAAATTACAGACAATTTAAAAACGCTCTTTCCATAAAAAATAATAGAATAAAATTCATTTTTAAGTTACAAAATTGCGTAGTCTCTAAGTTCCTAAGTAAGCCTATAGAAGTGTATCTTTACCAACTGTTTTACACATGCAAAAGCAATCAACATTATAGTTTCAGCACGTAAAATGCAGAATCGAATGAAAATATCGTAGAATCGCAGTAGGAATACTTGCATGATATTATAAAAGCAACAAAAATGAAACCCCAAAACAATGTTTGAATTTAACCGCTTATCAAATTAATCGCTGTAGAAAGAAGCGAGAGCGAGAGAGTGAAAGCGAGAGAGCAAGAGCGAGGGAAAGGGGGCGCCGCAAAGCCTCCGTAGCGAGCCAGGCTCCCCGTTTCAGCGCGCGTCGGTGGGTGGGCGAGGGCGAGGGCGAGGGCGTGTTGGGAATAAGAAGGCCGCCTTGCAGACAGAACGCCCTGGCCGCCCCCGCCGAGGACGCCGCCGCTAACGATTCATTACGGAGCGCCAGTCGGCGGCTCCGCCACCGCCACCGCCGCACCTAATAAAAACGCTGCAGGGATAAATAAAAACGCCGAATCGGAGGGAGATCCTATAGCGGAAAGAGATATAGCAAAACTTTCGGGGGATTGGGCCGAGGGTCCCAGCGGGCACCGGAGGTGCACTTCCGAGCGAAGAGGTTGGGCCAGGCTGATGAAGGTGGTAGCGGGCGCGGAAGCGGCCCCGAAAGCGGTGTTGTCGATGAGAACAGGGTCGATGGCGAGGGGGGGGGGAAGTTGATGGGAATAAGTGTGGTGGAAGAAAATGGAGAAGGGAATGTGAAAGAAACAAGGGAAAAGGTTTTAGGAAACTGTTCAGAAAATGCGGTGAAAAGATAATAGACCTCGAAAATGGAGCTGAGAAGAGTTAGACTACAAAGGTGGGGAAAAGGAAAGGAAAAATCTCTAAAGATGAAGCAGGAAAACACAGGAAAGCCGAAGCTAAAAGTAATGGCATCGAAGGGCGGAAAACGGTGAGACCGATAGGCGAGGAAAAGGGTTGTCCGAGGATGAGGCGGCATATCCGCAAAGAGGCTCGGGCGTCAGCCACAAGGAAGCAGCTCTGACGAAACGAGGATAGGAAGCAAAACGTAAAAAAAAAAGAGAATTGTATCGAATGGCGCCAGGGAAGGGGGAGGGGCTTAAAAATAAAAAGAACCGGGGCTTATGTGCTGAGGAGTTCGCACCTCCACCATCGGTCGGTCATATTTCTCCCGAGGTGGCGAGTGGCCACGCCCCCTCTTGCCCCCCGCCCAACCCAGCGCCACACCTCGCCTCGCCGCGCCTTCCCCTCGGCCCCACGGGCCCGGATTTCCTTTATAAATCATCTTTAGCCCAACTCTTCACGGCCGCTGTCCGCGAGGGATCAAAATGAAGAATGAGCCCGCGTGAAAAAATATATAAACCGCGGGGGAAAAAAAATCTCAACCTCCCAGAAACGACCGGTATAAACAGCGGAACCCGGCGGACAACGCTGCCAGTGCGGTGGGCGTAAAAGGGAATTAATGCTCGCTGAGTGGTGGCTTAGCGGCGGGGAAGTGGGGCGTTACGTTGGTATCTCCGTCGCCGATCTAAATGAGGGCCGGCTACCACATGGGACACTCAGTGTCGGAATCCACCGTTCAAGGCGGGACACTGCTGAAGAGGAATATTAGCCGGAACACAGCACCAGGTATCAGCGCGGGACAAAAAATAACATAACATGCGGCCGAAAACGGAAAATGGAATTGCGACTTACATTTTTAGGTACAGAATACTCTAGATCAATTCGGACTTGTCTATCCTATGATGACCCCAGGCACATGCGGTGCCATTTAATTTTTTTTAGCGTTGGATGAATCATCAACTACTTCATAAAGTACAGTTAGTTTATTCAACAGCTATTTGAAATATAAGGGTTCGTAATTTATTACCAAACAAGCTTCAATAACACATTTCCCTTTTTGCATCTTGGGCGTCATTGTAGCTAAAACCGTTCTTTTTGTATGCAAAATAAATATTTCAAGAGATAACAAATACAAAATGATTATGTTACACATGTAATATTGTTATATTGAGCGCATTTAAAAAGTTAGTAAGTCGCGAATGAATCGATAAACATGTATTAATACTTAACCTAATATGGTATGTAAGGGTACATAGCTATAAAAATATCAAACTAATTTTTAGTCTTTATTAAAAATTAAACATTGTCACATAGCACGAGTAAATTTAACATACTTTCAAAATTGATTGTTTGCCCGAAATGGAAGCTCATTCGAACTGTTGTGTGGAGAGGGGGCTTAAGCTTATTATAATTTTGTCTCAAAATTTTCCTAACACATGTCACTTTTAACATTTTTGCAAGCCCATCTAGCCTTTATCTTTAGGAGACTGTCGTAGAAACATATTTACAGAAAGAGAGTGCGTTGTTGGAGTTTTTTAACCCCTCATGGGCGACTCTTTGCTACGAACTTTGCTGCATCTAATTGTCGTTATTTCAACTCTGGACATGAAGAGTCTGGAGAAAAACATTCGTGCTTTCTCTAAAATAAGCACAAAAACGTCGGCGAAAATTGCCACGAAAAATCTTTTCCAGGCTTAAGTTTGCAGTCTTTCGCCGCTCATAAATATTAATAAAGAAAGAAATATTTCGCTCCTGCCTCGCTCTGTAGCGTACTTTCATAGGAAGAAGTAATCTTCCACCATATGTGGAGTGCAACGTAAACAACTTCGGCAGAGAGCCAGGCCTCCGGGAATGCAGCCAGACAGCAAAGACGATTTTATACACACAAGACGACGAAGTGTTGTGATTTTACGATTCCCTCTCGAAGCCAGAGAGTGGGAGGGTCCTCAATCTACGCCGGAAAATCCCACACCACGGCTGCGCTCTTCAGCCGCATAGATTCCCAATAGGGTGACCGCCGTCATTGCATCCTCTGTGTTCCCCGAGGGAGAGAGAGATTCGTAGATAATTCGCCGGAAGAGAGGGAAGGAGAACGAGAGAATACGTAATGCAACCACATGTAACCGCTCGCGCGCGCGCGCCTAGGCGTCGGCATCATCGGCGGCGGAAGCGCCGCCCGACGCCACAGCGGTGCCTCCACAACCGGCAGATCTAGTTCACGTAATCATCAAACGGAATTTTCAAACCGGCCGGCAGCGGCGGCGGCGGCAGCTGCATAAAACATGAGCTTCGTCGAGGCGCCGCCGCGCGCGCCCCTATCGCCGGGGAACCCCCGCCGACGCAACCGACACCGAAGCCCCCGCCGGCAGCCGCGCCAGCGCCGCCCACGCCTGCTTGTAGATCCCCGCTCCGCTCCGAAGGCGTGAATTATTCGGTCGCGCAAGCCCTCTCGCGAGATGGGAGGATAAAGCTCTCCTCCTCCTCCTCCTCCGGTCGCAAGGCGCGGGTCGTGGGCCAAGGCCTCGCTGTGTTTGGAACACGAAGCCTCTGGGCCATCCACCCTGGAAGATCACACAGACAGACTTGTGGATACCAATGTAACTCATTGACATCTTAGTTAAGTGTTGGTATGTTTAGGAGTGTACCTCCAAAGGCATTCCTATTTCGACTCAAACACCCACCAAACGAGTTAATAAAAAATTATTAAATATAAAAATATTTAATTATAAGCAATAAATAACTAATCAAATCCATGTTGAAGTCTGATATTTTATTTGCTCTATACACTATTGAGCTAGTATTACCACAAATGTGAAAAGGTATTTTATAATACTCGAGGTTCCTCTCCAACGCGTTTTCCAAATGTAACTTCTCAGAGCGAAGACCGTCTCATTTTCGTGTAATCTGAACATGTACTTTCGTCTTGGAAACATTATTAATTTAATCGAAATAATTGTAATAGCTAGTGTGTAAATTCTTTCTTCCACAATAATATATTTGGTTTTTACAGAGAAACATTCACCAAACTAAAATCACCCATAAAATAAAATATAAATTCGATTGATTGTTGAATTGGTTCACTAATAGACGCTTCGGAGGAGAGCTTGATCTATGAAAGATCTAGAATATACTTTATAAGCAGGCGATCACAGCGTTAACGCCTTTCACAAAATGTGTATATACCCTCGTGTGCTCTCATACGTTGCGTGACTGCTTTAAAAATTATGTTTCGAAAATTAATTCTGACAAAGAAACATAAATGCACTGAAAATTGAATATATAACATTTTCTTACACTTATTAAATAATACAGAATTTTCAATAAAAATACAGTTTTAAAAATTCATGAAGAAATGTTAGAACGTTAAATAAAATTATGGGTATTTCTTAATAATAATTTCGTTTTATTCAGCAATTTCACTTACAATCAATTTTCGAGTGTTAATATGTGTATGAGAACATTAGTGTTAATATTGGAAGAGAATATTATGAATATACTTCACATACTGGAAAATTATTTAGGAATTTTTTTTTCCAAAATCGTATTAAGTTATGCTCTGGCGTGTCATGAACGCTCACGTACTTTAGAAACATAATGGAAAACTAGCCGAAGTATGTCTTTATATCTATTTATCTTTATACGAGTTTTGTCATGGACAAGGTTCTTATGCTGTTGATTCTGTTGGAACTCTACTAGATTAGCTGCAGCACAAGATGGCCCTTCACTTAAATGTAATTTCCAATTCACTCCGAGTATTGCTTACTGAGTGTTGTCGTGCAACGTGGGGCATGACCGAAGACAGGAAAGCAGATGGCGCGGGGTAGAGGGAGAGAGAACGAGAGAGAGAGACAGAGAGAAAGACAGGACAGAGAAATATAGAGGGGAAAAACGAAAAAGAGAGTATTAAAAAAAGAGTGAAAAAGAGAGCAGGGCAACATATGCCGGGTTCTGCTAGTATAATATACAATGTTAGAGCGAATAAAGTGAAAGAATGGAAAGGAAAAGAATTTTGTAAAAAATCTATTAATATTTTTTAATCACTAATATATACATTTCTTCGTTGATAAAGAGTTTTATAATTGTATTTTATAGCATTGGTGATTTGAATTAACCATGAATACTCCTCTCTGTTAAATCAGAACTGAATACATGCACATTGAAGAATGTGCGTCTTCCCCAAACGCACTGCGATCGGTCGCCATTCAGCCTCCGCTGCTAAACGGCGAGCGTGAGACAACGCGAAACGCATCAACGCCAGCGCCCCTGGCGGCAGCCCCGTCCCTCGCGGCGAAACAAATGAAGGGCGCGCGGCGGGCGGACGCGACCGAGAGACGAAACGAAGCAGCGATCGCCGGCGACGGGCCATATACACCCAGCGCAGGCGGCGCGGGCCGCGCGCTATCTTAAACCCATCCATTCACGTAAATATATCGCCGTAAACGTTCTTCTATTAACCTAATTAGTTGATCTCGTTAAGATTTTAATTAAGAGTTGCTCCTCGGGCGAGCGGGGGAAAGAGCGCGCCGTCGGTGCAGGGTGCGCTGAAAGGTTGCCTACTGATTGATCATCCAGAAGCACGGGTCATCAGTCATGCCGTCTGGCGGCCCGCGCGCCGCCTAACAAGAGCTATTTACCTCCGCAGGTGTCGGGGGCGGAGCGTAACAAGGTGTTGAGGCTCGCCCCGGCGCCAGCGGGCCGCCGATGAGCTGCCGGCGACGCGACAGACTCCGACCGGCTACACCGGGGATGCGGTTAAGAGTGGGGGCGGGGCGGCTGCACTGCGGAGATGGGGACTGCAGCAACGGAGGACTTCGATAAGGGCCAGCACGTGATCCTTGCGCGCGAAATAATTACTAAAGAGTAAGGAACAATCTTGATTAATTCATCTCAAATCAATAAAAGCTATTGAACTTATTAAGATGTGCCTAATCTGTCACATTAAGATGTGCCAGTTTTAGAATTCCAACCACAAATTACAAAAGAGGAAAAATTATAAATTCAAATATCAATCAAATATAGCTATCAACTTTTTCGACATTCTAGTCCATTAATGGTGACAGAACCTGTGGTTAAGTCTGATTCATAACCTTGAAATATATCAAAAAATGTAATATAAACGAAAGTGAATAGAAAACTCAGGAATCAAATGGGATAATTAAAGATTTTCGGTGACGTAGAACAAATTGGAAATTAAGGAAATTATTAACATCTTAAGATATTACATTTATTACAAACGGAACTGGAATGAGTGAATTATACACAGATACTATGTGTAACATTTATAAAAGTATTACGGCAAGTATGTCAGGAACAAGAGATCAAGAACAACGACAAACAACTACAATTCGACTTCGATAACAATAACCTAAGAACGAAAAGAAATGATATCATAAAAGACAACAGCACATCACTAATGACTGTAAACATGAGAGAAGCTAAAGAAGCTGAATATGAAGTGTGGTTAAAGCTTTTTCTATACATTACAATAAAATATTATTTACTTGTTGGTGGGCATTTTTGTATCTCATAAATTTTGCAGAGTGACAGGAAGTTTTCTTTTATATGATTGATGTTTTCTGGTATGTCAACTGCTACGATCATTTTCCCCGTAAGTTTTATCATTGGAGCTGGCGGTGACCTCTCTCTGCTGGATGGTGAGATGTGGCGCCGATGGGTTTTTCTCAAACCAGTATCTCTCACCTGCGAGACACCACCTCACCAGAAAGGAGCTCTAATTTCCTGAATCATCTCTCGACACGTATGGTAGAGCGGTGCATGTAAGAGAAAGTGTGTGTTAATATTTGCAATGTATTCCTGATTAAGATTTATTATCTTTAAAAATACCCTTGAACCATTACATGATATATCTTCTTTTTGAATAGAATTAAATTTAATTAGAGAATAGAAACAAAATCTTACAGTAAATTAAACAATATGCATTAATTTAATGCTATGTTTTTATAGCACATTTAAATATAAAATAAAAAATAAATATAAACCTATTTAACTTATTTTGAAACTCTTTAAGTGTACATAGAATATTATGTCCAGTTATATACAAAGTAAATATAATGGAAAATCAAAATTTAGAGATATTTTACGAATAATAAAAGTGGCTCTTTTTGTATCAAACTACGTAACGTCGGTTAAAGACGTTTTCTGACCTTATTTCAGCAATAAAAATGATATTGAAAGTTTTGTTAGCAGTAACTCCAACCGAGAAGGAATTAATAACTTTTTCAAGGAGGACTATGATTCTTACAACGCCTTCACGAGCATTCTTACCATAACGTTGAGACATCCTCGGAAAAATGCAGGAGACATCAATGCACCTAAAGAAAATATACCAACCTTCTTAGGGTTGTAGTTCTCGCGTCGGCGCTCCCCTCCTGCAACCCTACTTCACGTTCCGAACTCTCGCCGGCCCGCCCACGCCCCGCCCCTCGCTGCCATGTCCGCGTCACTCTGCGCTTGTCCCCGGAAGGGCCACGCACCGCCCCGAGCTCCCGTCGCGCCTCGAGCGGCCCTCATACGCCCCTCCCCGGCGGCCCGCGCCGCCCCACGTATCCCCTCTCGCCCCCGCGCCACCCCCGTGACGTCTCCGCCCCCTCGCCGCCGTGCACCTCGCCACCCACGCAAACCTCCGGGCGCATCTGTGCTCCGCGCCGCGGCGCCCTTGCCCCCCCCCCGCCACCCCCAAGTTCTTCCACCCTCGCAGCCTCACATCACGCCATTCATGTCTCGGTGACTCCGCATCGCCCTTGCGTCGCCCCGCGCCACCTCCGTCACGTCTCCACGCTCCTCTCGCTTGCCCCCTCGCCACTTTTTTGGTTTGATTGATTGATTGGTGAGTCCAGGCGCGTCAACTGCTAAGGTAGTTAGTCGTACGTGGTAGTGCATGTCTTTATCGCGGAGGTGGTGGTGACTTTTCCCAGTCAATGGTGACCATCTGGGCCGATCCATCATCGACTACTGAGGTTTCCGAACGAGGTATCTCCTACAAGCGCGCACGCCCACAGACAGGATAAATTCTAAGCTCCCGGCCTCTCTCGCGTATGAGAGGTAGTGTCATGCTTGTTTGGTAAATGTGTGGAGGTTAAGACAAGTAATAGGAAGGAAGATCGCGCTAGAAGTGTCCATCAGGCAGCGAACAGAACTCGACCTAGCTTTTTATCATCAAATCCTGCCACAGTCGGAGTCAAACCTTAGGACCTTTTCGGCAGAGCTGCAGTGACATCATCCATCTCTCTTCCTGTCCTCGTCGCCCGCGCCATCTAAAATATCGCCCCGCAATCCACTTCGTGACGTCTCGCGAACCCACGCCCGCTCCCTCACCACCCTGCGCCTCTCTGAGTGTCTCCACCTCCCAACGCCTTCCTTCCGCATCCGTCCCCCGTTCGCCTCATCACGGCGCGTCTACCGCTCCCATATGCCCACGCTCTCCACATTGGTGACGTCTCTGCAACTCACTGCCCCTCCTCTTCACCACCTACGCGCCCCCTCCGCGTGTCTCTCTCCCAACGCCCTCTTCCTCGCTGCCCTCTTCTCCCCACTTCCCTCATCACGGCGCGACTGCCGCTCCTACATCGTCCCCCCACTCCCACCTTCGTGACGTCTCCTCCCAACGCCCTTCGTCGCACGCAGCTCCCTCCCCTGCTTCCCTCATCACGGCGCGCCTGCTCACCGGCGGCGGCGGCGGCGCGTTTACGAGCACGCTAAGACACGCGGCCGGCGCGTCGCGGCGGAGGCGCGCTTATGGGCCTAAGTTAAGGCGCCGCGCGGGCGCAGGCGCCAGGCACGCGCGAGGGCGCCGGACGAGCGGGAAAAGGGCGGCGCGGGCGTAACTCCCGGTAGAAGCGGATTACGGTGTCACGACTCTGGCGCGATTGTCAACGTCCCTTGCACGTTGCGTTTAAAGCGAGATTGTTCGCCAATAGGCGAATGCACGAGAGATTGTACGGTGAGTAATGGACGCTGTAATGAAGGATGGCGTTTTGGTAGTGCGTTCTACGAACTTATTTTATTGCTCCTGTATATAATGTACAGGTGATCACATGCAGATAGTTAAAAAATAAAGTTCAGAGGTATAGGAATTTTATGTTATACGGTTAAATAGATAGTATTGGTAAATAATACTATAAATATACATCGATAGTTTGATTGTAATATTGTGAAAGCACACTTCATACCATTTCGAACTTTTATAAACAGCAAGAAAAAGATCTTTGCAAAAATCCCCTCCAGACTTTTCTGTAGATCAAAGTTGGTCAAAATAAAAGTATTAAATACTCTCAGAAAATATTCAAATAATAAATAAAATTGTGTGAAGCGAAAATGAGTTGCGGGTGCCATAGAAATTTGACGAATTTAGCAATGTTGACATTAAACTTTTTATCTTCGATTCTATTAAATCCATCGAGCGTATTTCTTTTATACTCGTTTGAGTCGTAGCAAATCACTATTAATTTCTCTCAATGTAATGTACCGATCGCTTATTTCAGAAGCGTAATGACTTTTTCACTTAAAACTTGTTATTTTCACACAGTTTCCTAGTTTATTCGAGCAAAAAAAAGAACTCTCCGTCGAAATGGCGGGGCATTAAGTTTGGAAATCGTACCTCCATATTCACCCGAATCTCTCTCGACGAAGCGATTGTTCAAGTCGATCGTTTCACGTCTATCGACAAAACCAGCACGTACACTATAACAAATACCGATAGCCCCCACTAAAACTACGGCACAGCCATTGAACGAGGCCTCGCTATGGACAAAAAACGCAACAGCGGCATTTAGCGAAGTTAGTGACCAGTTTCGACGCCTGAATAGTGCAAGGCAGGATGAGAGTGGGGCGATGGGGAGAGGGCAGATGAGAGGCGGTGCGAGTGCGGGTAAAAGCGAGGTCGAAAACGGGCGAGTGTGGGGGAGGGAGGAGGTGAATGTGGATGAAGGGGCGGGCGAGGCGAGGTCGACAGTGGACGGGACGAGTGGATGTGGCGACGGGGAGGGAGCGAACAGCTTCGAAGGCGGGCGGGGCGGGTGAGGCGGCGGAGGGGCCAGGAGGAGTCAAAATCAGACGCGGGGAGTGGGAGGTGAAAGCGAACGTGGAGGTGAACGCGGTGGATATGCATGGCGGGGGAGGGAATATGGGACTGGTGTGGGGCTGGGTGTAGGCGGGTCAGAGAGAGAAGACAGTGAGGCGGTGGAAGGGTACGGAGAGGGGCAGTTCCTGACTAGGGTGGGGTGAAGGCGTGGGTGATGGCGGAGTGGGGAGGCGGAAGGGGTCTGGAGCTTAAACGTGAGCGTGGGCGTAAGTGCTAGTGTGAGCGTGGGCGTGAGCGTGAGCGCGAGCGTGGGCGTGAGCTGGCGTGAGCGCGAACGTGTAGTGTGGGTGTGAGCGTGGGCGTGAGCCGCGAGCGTGTGCGTGGGTGTGCGCTGGTGTAAGCGTGGGCTGGAGCGTGGGCGCGAGCGTGGGCGGGAGCGGGAGCGGGGTAGGAGCTGGGTCGGAGCGACAAGGAAGGCGGGTTCGAAACCGGGCGCGGGGTCGGGGTGAAGGCGGAGTCGCGAACGGGGCGGAGTGAAGACGGAGGCCGCAGGCGGCAGGAGCGGGGCAGAGGCGCTTCATTGTGCGCGCTCGCCGACCTGCCTCACTCAGCGCAACGCACGGCGTGTCTTATGCGCGCATTCAGCAGAGCAGGCGGGCTGTTCACTGTCACCGCCACGTGTGCTCCTCTCGCCCGAACCTTCGCGCCGCGGGCGGCGGGGCCACGCGCCGACACTCACACGGGCCTTTGCGGTGAATGCTAGTTCAGCTAGTCAACTTGCAGTGGCGTGAATTAAATTTAGGCGGTTTGATTATTTGTTTCTTTTTGTAAATTGTCAATCAATAACCGTATCAGATGTCATTAAGAGTAGAGCTTAGTCCCTGAATAGACGCGAGGCACATTTTCTCAAACTAAGATAATACTACAAATACTATATATTTCATATTGGTAATATATGTTGGCTTGTTCAAGAATGGTCTGTGTCAATATTTAAAGTTTTATAAAATGGCTGGTTTCTTACAGGCATCTAATTGAAAAAAAAATACGTCAAAGTAATCAAAGTGAATTCGGAGATATGATCGAATTATGACTTCGACTTTTCTTGAACTGATTGAAGGGCTGCAAGCACATTCTGGCCAACAAGCCAAAAATCAACAAAAACGTGACATTGAACATTCTTGCATCAAGCCACAGATATTATTTGATATTAATTACTATACAGACAGATATAAAAGATAAACTCTCTCCACGAAGAATTTGTTCTTTACTCGAGGAAGGGTTTTCGGAATCAATCTGTATCTCTTAATAATTTCTTAATTAACGCGATGTTATCCAACAAATCTGTTCTGTATTGTAACTCCTGGCGTCTTGTAGACACTAGCAGAATATTATTTCGATGCAAAAAATATTTTTTCGGCATTAATATCCATTAGATAGTATAAAGAATCGGATATGTGCTAATTATATTTTTCTATACTTTCTTGTCTAAAAATTACCAAACGTTGCCAATAAAATACATTTGGGACGACATGCAATTAAAAAAACATTCAATTAATTTGACGAGTCTTCAGAACATAATTTTTTCCTCTTCTTTGAATCACTTATTATAATACGAGATATTCTTTTCAACGAACCGACTTTCACGAACTCATTCCCTCTGGACCAGTCCCCTTGCCCAGCCACTCACGACGTCTACGCAGCCGACTCACTCAGCGCCGCCGTGTTGTCCTCAGTCAACGCAACCTTCAGAGCACTTCTGTCTGCTTCTGGGCATGATGGGGTAATTGGTGTAATAAGCGCAGCCGGAGCAGAAAGCGGCGTCCGAAAGACCGAGATGGCCGAGGGATCGGGGAGGCGTTGAAAAGACGGACGCGCGTTTAGAGGGCCAAGGATGGAACAACTGCGGGGATACAGCAGGAACAATACGTCTATTAATGAGATTGGAGAGGTGCTGAAGCAATGCTTTATGCAGCTACTACAGCCACAAAGCTGGCGACAAAATAGAGGAAAGCGAAGGTAGTGCAAAAAGTAAGCATTTTCTTCAATAAACTGTTGAAGTTTCATATCAAATAATTACCAACCAAACGAAAATCATTGTTAACATTATAGAAACTTCTATAACGTAAGTAATATCTGTAGAGAAGTAAGAAAGTAGAAGTGAAACTTAATGAATAATGAAAGAGAATTTAGAATGAAACAAGAAATGAGAGTAAACAAGGTATTTACACTATATATTCGACCAAGATCCTACTCAAATCTGGGCAATAATACCAGTTGTTTTGGGAAGTCGTTAAATTATTACTTTAGTGAACGAAGCACTTGAATCAAAGTAATATCTGCAAACTTTCATTCAACGTAAAACCGCATGTAAATGAATGTATGTCTCGATATTGTCATATGTTCCTCGACGAAATTACCCTTAGAACAGCCAGCAAAAGGCAAAATGAGTGGCTTAATCGATTATAAAAATATGCTAAAAAAGTGGCAATGGATATCGCAGCTAGCAGTTTCACGAACTGCGAAAGGGGACAACAGTCAGCCAGGTTTCATACTGGGAAGCTCTGGCGCTCAACACTGCTGTAACTACGAGTTTCACCGAACACTGCCGTCCTCCACTTTCACCGCCCGCCCCTCCCCCTCACCGCCCCAGACAGACGAGGAATGGGAAATCAGGGAGAAGCAACTGCAGGACAGCACCGGAATGCTAATGCGATATGGACATTCCCTCGCGGTACAGGCAGGCAAATTAACATTGATCCCTCTGCTCCAGAGCAGCAGATATGTTAATTGAAATACATCAATTAGCGTAGCTGTTTTAAAGCGCGCACTTGCACTCAAGGCCCCGGTCGGTTGTGCGCGCGTTAAATAGATTGGCGAGATAACGAGTAAGTTGAATGCGAATCCTGGAGCAAACGGCCGGAGATAGACAATACGAAGGAACAGGGTCTATTGCTTGGATTTAATGAGTTTTACTTAGCTTACGGCGAGAGCC
>BOPP01000085.1:1531490-1556140 GCA_017312745.1 Gryllus bimaculatus | reverse complement strand
CCCCACTCGGAAACCCTTGCCCCCTCGCCACACCACGCCCCGCTACAACTCACTCTCTCTCACCCCGCCCCGCCGCGCCCTGCACAATCCACACCTCGTTCCACCTTGCCCCACCACACCTCACACCACCCCTGACCAGTCCAGTCCCGCCGGCGCTAGTTTCCTCGCTGCATAATTGTATCCCGCTGGCCTCGTTCAGAGCAATAGATGGTAAGAATTAAGCACATTAAACAATTTAGTAGGGAATAAAAACATACGATTTCAAAAGTTACAGTATTTTAATCTTATTTTGGAAGGCAGAAAGGTTACTTAATGGACGTATATTCTTAAAAATGCATTAACTGTTTGTTACGAAACAAAAAATGTAAGCATCTTTCTTGAAATGTGGGAATTTTTTCTTAACGGTACACTACTATTTTTATAAGAAACGATATATTTAAAGTAAAATAATCTTAATGTGTGTGAGATATTTTGTAGAGTGATCTTTTCTAATGATCTGCAATAGGAAATAAAATAATCAAAGGAACTATTGGTCAAAGTTGCTGTTGAGGTGTAAGGAGCTGGTAAGTGTAAGGGACACGTTTGCGTTAGAACGTTTCGTTTATCATATGCATTTCTTTTTTTATGATGTCTTCCATATATTTAACTTTTCACATTAGTTTCACTTTTATTTAAAATATTATTGTAAGCATGAAACAATCGATGTTTGCATAGAAAAATTGCGTCTGAAGTGCATGAAATCTCAGAGTGAATGATAAAAACACGAAAGAGGAACTTCCTTATTGGCTCACAATTATCTGAAAGATATAATTATATGCGATGTCATAGTCCAAAATATAATATTATTATTGTTGGCAATGACAAAGCCTATTATTATTTTATTCTAAATGCCAATGACAACTAATTGCTAAATCAATATCTCAACTATCTATTACTCAGATATTTATACAATGGTCCTAAGTGCTGAATCTCAGATAATGCCATTGCAGGGATGTATGGTACAGTTGTAAGAATTCGTAACTAGTTTTGCCCGAGTGGAATCTAGTTCCGTCGTACAGCCAAGGCCTATTTTTTTGAACTGCCACCATGTGACATTATTAGCGTGACACAGTAGCAGCATTCGTCGGTTACCCCTAATTGGAGAGAAAATGGCGATGGAAAATTGTTTTCATAACCATCTTCGATAATAAAAATTTTATTTTCTTCATGAAAGATACCAATTTTAATGTCAATCATATTTGTTTCGGCAGCATAATCGTACTCCTACGGGGCAGATAACGACAACACATGAACGCCTATGTGGTAGTCTGAAAGCAGACTAGGAACAAAACGATGGAAGATTGATGACTGGAATTTCTCGGAAATAAAAATTAGTTTCACTCGCATTAATCGAGGGAGGAGAAGAAGAAAAAGAAGAAATAGAATAGTCAAATGTTTATTTTCATTATCTATATTTCATCTTGCTTGCACTGAAGATCACTGAGAATATTTCGATAAAATAAAACTGATATTAAAATGTCATTTAATAAGTACCCTAAACATTTTTTTCTTTAGCGCCCGATTAAAGATATCAAATTTTAACTACAAACAATCTGTGCAATTCTTATGTACTTCCGTTTTAGTCATTCTTCTAAAAGATGAATGTTTCATACTTTTATAGCGCACGAGGAAAGTATCTTCGCAGTGACATCTTTCTGATGAGAGTGCTTGCAACAGAACTAATGCAGGTAGTACGAGTTGCATTTTGAAAACGTAAATTGCCTGCTCATCACAATCATAATTAATGCTGTAAGTGTTTCTCTGACGAAGTGAAATCTGATTGCTACCGACAAATGCAATTTTTAATAGGAGGCCCGTTTTGGTCTCCGTGTGGAAGGACTTTCCTTTCGAACTGCATTAATATTACAATTAAAGGGAAATAGAACATTGTAAATAAATACGGAAAGGAGAAATAATATAATTAAAGAAAAACAATTTGCTAGGTGTGACTTAGCATTGTTAATGGTAAGAAATACTATGTAATTTACAGCAGGTTGGTGAAAGAATTGAAAATAAATATATGTCATAAATCGTATGAAAGTTACACAATCACACTTCATGTGATTGTGTAATTTACATTCTTATATAATCGGCATAATTGCGAAAAAGATGTGTTCGTTAACTCTCGTTTTTTATAGTCACAATTAACCATGTGAATGAATATAAATATATTAGTAGTAATTGTGATACAGTATGATTCTCAGTTACTTATATGTACAATTCTGTTGTACTTATAATTGTTCACAAATCTACTGAAAATCTCACAGATTTTTTATTATATTCTAACCTCTAAAGACAAAAAAGAAAAGAATTCACGACAGTATAAATGGATTAACTATAAATATTATGTAATGTCCTGTACACAATACCACAATTTCTGCACTATAAAAACGTCCAATATTGTATTTCTATGATAAAGTCTTCATAAATATTCAACTTTTGAAAGAGAAAAGAAAAATTGTGAACAAAAAATACTCACCATTTCCAGAGACGAGCGCTGACATGGAATCTGCAAGCAAAAAGTAACCCATTTACTAAGAGCTCGTGCTAGGACTGCACAGCAATATTCATCATGCACACGTAGGAAACCCCTAAAGTTCGTTACCATAAGCTTTAATGAAGGAAGTTAAGCTCGTGACGCGCTAGGACAGCGCCGCGCCGGGCCACATAGGTAGTGTTTACGCTGCATAATCAGTAATCTCGTCAGCACAAACCGAGGCAAGTGCCTCCATTCCCGGGCACGCGCCTAAACGCCCGCCCGCCCGCCGGCCGGGTCAGGCTCCCGGCCAATTCCAACGCCGACGCCAACCGCGCGCTCGCTCGCCACCACGGAAAGCGAAGTTAACGGCGGAGGAACGCCCCACGCCCACGCTCCACACACGCTCGCAAAGTATGACGCCGGCCAAATCCGTCGTACGGCGCGCGGCTCAATGTTCCCCATCAACGCCCATCCAACCGAGGGTCTGTCGTCGATGCCAAGCCGGGCTTTCGCGCGCCGATCTCTCGAGGCCCAGGCGTCGAACCGGGCGGCCGTCAGCGAGACACATGGCAACGCGCTTCAGTAAGGGCTACACGCAGTCATTCCAGAGCCAATGACGCGATGTGACGCCGTTCACAGTGAGCTTTCGCTTTGCTGTTGAGCACATTGTGTTTCTAGGAGGATGGTTTGTGATCTGCATAAATAAATATTAGCGCAACGAGTCAGTTTGATCAGTCAAGTACCGTAGAAATAACTCTCTACTTTATGATGGGATATTTCAAAATGTTGCCTTGTTTAACTAAAATATTCATTTAAATATTTACTTTTTGTGGATAGTTAAAAATATTACAATATAAACCATACACAAGGCTGTGGGAAATAATAATAATAATTATATTTTATTATTATTATTATTATTATTATTATTATTATTATTATTATTATTATTATCAAAGTCAGTTGTACATACTCGCGAAAGACATCGTAACAAATAATATAATAACTCATTTTTGAGACATTATATATGTAATTATTTATTATTTAGCCATCGAACTTTTCTGATGCTTTAGTTGTTAAACGTTCATGAAAAGAAGCGCGATTGTGGGTTGAAGAAAGAGAAAAATATTTACGACGAAAATAGAATAGATTTTGGTTCATAATTTTTTTAAAATAATCCTCCAACCCAAAAATAAAGTAACCAATCAAGGGAACAAAACTGATTACTCTACACAATATAAAGATATTCATATATTCTTCAACAATAACTGTCTTCTACGTATGCTTGCTTTGATAATAATGAAGGAAATTCTAGCAAAATACATCGATTCGATACACATATTTGAGTTCGCAAAAAAAAACTCACTCTCGGGCAGCGTAGAATTTATCATCAGTAAACATCGTTCGTGATACCAACCGCTTGGGAGCGGATTGAACACAGTTATTTGCAAATGCCCCGGTTGGCCCGCCGGCAGTTTCAATACGCGACCCGGGTTACCATCTCGCCACGCTCAGCTCTCCAGACACTTCGTCCTCACGTCCTCACGTCCTCACGTCTCCGCGTTGTCTGCGCTCGCTCGGCAAACTCGCATGGCAAAAAAGAACGGAGGGGACGAAAAATGCACGGGGCCTCAGGCGGGAGTCTTCCGCCTAGGCAAACACGCACCCCGCTGCAGTAAGATGTTTGCGCCCGCCCGAGCTAGTGAATATCTTGCGTCAACACCGCGTGACTAGGCATAATTTATATTTGATGTAAAACAAAAGGCGCTGTGCAGAGGGTTCCAATTTTAAGGACGGTGGGGGAGGTCGTGAGGACGCAGTCCGGGAGACGGTGAGGAAGGGGAGGGAAATAGATAAGAGGAATGGTGTGTGGAGGTTTTGTGGGACGGAAAACGCATGTAAACAAAGTTTGTAGCTAGATCAGAATATGCGCAAAGAAGTAAACAAAAGCAAGATGCAGGAGTTATTTGAATGCTGAATTCAGGCCTCCATCAGTAAACAACAACAATATTGAAGAAAAATAAACCTACCTAAGACCACACATACTTTTAAATTACTTGAACGATATCAGAAAACAAGCACGAAGTTGAGGATACATGTAAAAGAATAAGTTAATAATCAACGTTTTTAAGTTGTTCATTGGAAACATAACTTTTCCAATACGTAAAATGTGTCCAAATGCCGTGAACCATGACAAAGAGTAAAACAGGAGAGAAAAAATAGACACAATCACATAGGAATGCAGAGATTGCCTTAATAAGTTAAAGTATCCCATGAATGGCCGGGAAAGCAACTAACCTATAGAGGAAACAAAAGTGAATAACAAATAGGTTAGCGGCCATAACACAACATAGCTAGAGAAGGAGATGAGGCCAAGCGTAGGGGCCAGACTGAAAAATCCAGTGAAACCATCTGACGACATGTCCTCAAAGAACGAAACTTTAACGCACAACGCGCTTGGATATTCCGCAATCACGACGACTGGCCGAGGATGGCTGACAGGTGGAAACGGGTAAGGACGGAGACGACGACGGGCGCGAGGCGGGAGCGAGGGAGGGGGCGAGGACGGGGCGAGGACCGGGGTCTGGGCAGGATCGGATACGGGACCGGGCGGAAGCGGGCTTATGGACGGGCAGGAAAGGGGTAAGGATGGGCCAGAGGTGGGCGGAAACGAGACGGGGACTGGCGGGGACGGGGAGAGATACGGGCGGGAACGGGCGGGAACGGGCGGGGAGGCTGGGACGGCTGCGGACGGCCGGGCTCAGGGCGGGGACGGGCGGGCGGGGGCCCCAAAAAGGGGGACGGACAGGGGACGGGCGGGGACGGGCGGGGACGGCGGGGACGGGCGGGGACGGGTGGGGACGGGCGGCGGACGGCCGAGGACGGGCCGGGAAGGGGGGGAAGGCAGAGGCGGGCGGGAAAGGCGGCGGACCGGCGGGAACGGGGTGGGAAGGGCGGGGGCGGGCAGGACATCAGGCTAAGTGTGACGCGACGGCTGTGGTCGTGTCTGTCGTGGCGTGGCGTGTCGGGCGTTCGTGGCGTGGCGTGTCCGTGGCGTGGGTCGTGGCTGTCGGGCGTGGCGTGTCGTGTCGATGGCTGGGCGTGGCGTGGCGTGGCGTGGCGGTGTCGGTGGCCGGGGCGTGGCGTGGCGCTGCCCGCCCTGAGCGGGTATGATCTGGTGGCGGGGCGCCGCGTGGCGTTCCGGGGAGCGCGCGTTTATACATCGGGCGGGACCCAGAGCGACAGCGACGCGCCTGCCGCCCCGCCTCGTACGCGGCGCCGCTGCGCCGCCGCTGTTTGAACCACGCCTGCCCACCAACCGCGGCCGCCTGCAGCCTTATTGACCTTTTGCCCAGCGCACACGACTCGGGACCGCCCGCCCCCTGCCCTCCCTCGCCGCCGGACGCGTGGCGCGCTCAAGCTGCGACGGAGGCAGCGGCGCAGCGCGCTTCGTGACGGAGGACGCGACTCTATTTGGCAGCGCCGCCGAGGAGACGCCGCATGTTATTACTCGGCTCCTCACAATGGAGACGCAACGGAACTCTCAAGATTGGACGAGTCGAAAGGTGCGACGTGGCGGGGTAATGCGTACAAGGGATCCACAGAAGTAATATTGCTCGTACTGCAGACGCATTTCAAATAATCAAAAGTTAATAATATATTTAAAGTAGTAGTTGAATTGGAGTGTCGTGACGTGTTGTGCAATAGAGAAGTAGAAAGAGAAGATAAGTGTAAGTGTAGTGAAGTGAACTGAAGTGGAGTGCAGTGTATTTTATGTATTTTATTTGTGAAAATATCTGAGCAGAACAGCCATAAAGTGTAGAGATAATGCTATTATTGTTATTATTGACTTTTGTCTCATCAAATTATTATTATTATTATTATTATTATTATTATTATTATTATTATTATTATTATTGTTTTTATTATTAAAGTTATTGTCTTAAAATAATTTGAAATTATATTGTAATAAAATTCCTAATTGTAATATATAAAATGTAGTGTTCTGCCACCAGCAAGCTGCAATTACCTGCAAAAATAATTAATCTATGTATGTGTGGTATTTTGCTGTGATCTTCAACTTATCACACGATGAAACCATCTACTGCTTGCCAATTATTGGATAACAAATTTAAGAGTGGTTTTCGTCGCAAAAACACGCCAGTTTAGTTTACACGTGACAAAATGAAGCAATTGAATAAATTTTGGCAATATCGATTGTTTGAATGCGACGTTACATAGCAGTCATGAAGGTGATCATTCCGCGATTTTAGATGTACTCTTTGATACACATAAATTAGTTACATTTAGACAAATACACAATTTCTTCTCATTGCATCTCAGGTTATTAACTTTCCCAGAGATAATTATTTTGTTTAAGTGTATAAAGTATGACAGTACGAAATTGAATTCATGAAAATTTGAAAAATATGTTGAATAAATGTTTAGTTACATGATGAGTCTTCCAGTATAAAATTGTCTGTCTGTACTGACACAACAGCTCCTTACGTGTCCAAGGCCCACCGGCGCGTCTTGATCTTGAAGACATGAGTTAAGGGGTACGTGTGGGTTTCACATATACATCCCTTAGGTCATATTCTTGTATTTTTAATCTAAGAAGTGAAGTTTCTCCTCGTCACACAGCAATAGATCCTGGGACATTGCAAGGAAAGCATATCTTCTTATCTACCCCGACCAAGAATCGAATCCGTAATCTCACCTTAAAAGGGAACCGTTAGCTATTCTGAGAAGCTAATAAAATTGTACCATAAATAAATACAATAGAGGAACAATTTCAGGTAATGATGAAAAGATTTTAAGGGTACAGACGTTACGTACTTCGTCATCTATATAGGCACCTGAAAATATGTATCGAAAATATTACTCAAGAACAATATATATCTTAATTTTTCAAGTAACCATTTTCAATATTTTGTTGCCAATGAGAGAGAAATTTTAAATTCGTGTCAACCTTTAAAAATATATCTTAAATCATATTATCATTATTATGAGAAATGTTTCTTAAACATTCGTTTCTTGCTTCCTACCAAACAATTTTTCATCTCAATAACCGGTGGTAAGCACTGCAAAAAAGTGTACGTGCAATCTGAAATAACTCCATTGATCTGACGAATCGGTGGGTAGGTAAATGCCTCGCACTCTATTAAGTTCGAGTGCCGCAGAATGCACGCCCTGACGCGCCAGAGGATGCGCGCGTAGCCAAGAGCCAATCATTTTCAGCGCCCACGCGAGCGTAAGTAGAGCCTGCCGAGCGCAAATCGAGTCTGCCGAGCGCAAGGCGAGTCTGCCGAGCGAAAGTCGAGTCTGCCCACCGCAGCCGCGCCGACGCGTAGCAAAGATGAGGCGGCGACTCGGCTTTGAACAGAAGAACGTCGATCGGCCCCTGCGGAGGATTCGCCGCGCCGGCGGCCGATGTGCGGAGAGGTCTCGTGAATGTTTAACGGGCGCCGCGCGGAAATAGCGGGCAGGATGGGGAGGTTGGGGAACATATAAGAGTAAAAGACGGCGAAAAAAGAAAGTCGAAGGATTAAGAAGGAGAATGGGAAGGAGTTGGAAGAGAAGAGGGAAGTGGTGTGAGAAAGAAAACGGAGGCAAACAATTCGGTGGCGGGGGTGGTAGAAGTGAACAGTGAAGGAGAATGGGAGGAACCCAGGAAGATGCTAGAGGAGGGTGAGGAATCGAAAGGCGAAAGGAAACCCATGATGGAGCAGGTGGGGGAGAGGGATTCCACTGACGATGCAGAGAAGAATGTGGGGAGGAGAAGAAGGAAACCAAAAAGAGGAGTGCCAAATGGGGAGGAGCAGGAGGAAAGACGGAGTGAGCCGGAACGGAAAGAAAGATGACTGAAATGGTTGAGTGTATTGATTGTTTTTTATTGACGATTCACTTCGGGCGCGTCAATGATTATTGTCATTCTTCTCGTAAGTGTATTGCGTGTTTTCCTCGGACGGTCGCAGTGATCTTCCCAAGCTGGATGGTGAGAACCGGCGCCGTCTTACCATCAGCTAGCGGGGTTTTCTCTAATCAAGTATCTCCCATCAGCGGGGCAAAGCCCCAGCAGAGACAAACTTCAAGCTCCGCACGGGTCTTCCGGCATGTGTGATAGTGTAGTGTATGTGTGTGTAAGACAACGAAGAAGAAGGAAAGATCGCCGGAGGCTCGTGGCCCATTTATTAGAGTACTACTCCTGGATTTGCCTGATATTGATCGGAGACATCACGGAAAACGACCAATCAGAGCATCCGGCCACTAAAATTCCCCTCCAGACTGAATTCAATCTAGCTAACAACCTAATGTCGAAAATCCTGCCACCGTAGAAACTTGCACCTAGTATCTTCCGGTCAGAAGCTATGCGGTGACATCAGTTGAGAATGAGTCGAGGATCGGGTGGACAAGGTTGACAACGACGAATGGAACAGGAAAGCGTTGTTAGAGAAAGAGAGAGAAAGAGAAAAAGAGAAAAAGAGAAAAAGAGAAAAAGAGAAAGAGAGAGAAAGAGAGAGAAAGAGAGAGAAAGAGAGAAAGAGAGAGAGAGAGAGAAAGAGAAAGAGAGAGAGAAAGAGAGAGAGAGAGAGAGAGAGCAGGAAAGAGAAGAGGAAGAGAAGAGAAAAGAGAGAAAGAAGAGAGAGAGAAAGAAAAGAGAGAAAGAGAAGAGAGAAGAAGAAAGAGAAGAGAGAGAAGGAGAGAGATGAGACAGAAGGAGAGAGAAAGTGCTAGAACGTCGAGAATTTTCCGTTCCGCTAACTCTCGTCTCCGCCTCCCTTGCCTCCCCGTCGCCGGCACCCCCCCCGCCCTCCGCAGCCTCCACGGCCCCGCCAACCGCTGCCCCCCACCGCTGCCCGCCGCCCCCGCGCGACAACGAACGAACCGCCTCGTCGCGCTTCTGTTGTTCTGCTTCCAATCGCCGCCCTGGTGCTGGATATTCTCGCGGTGATCACTCGCCACATAAAACACGCAGTCGGTTACAAATAATAAACGGTGCAGCGAATGTATTCACGAGACATAATATGAACGTCGAGTATAACAATAGAAATAGAAACACAGATTTCCTCACAAAACACACAATTCCACTTATATATAGTATTTTTATAAATATTCTATTTAAATTATATTATCAAAATTAGTCAGACACATACAAATGCTAATCATGAAATTGCTGTGCAATTTATCAATCTTCATTGGTTTAAAACTATAAAATAGCTTTATATTTGAACCTATCTTTGAACACTTCTTATAACTCGCGCTGAAAAGGGTCGTTGTCTAAAAAACGTTGTCTAATAAACAACTGGAGTTCCTTAAAAAAATTGAAAACATAATTTTGCAAGGGCCTACATGTATAATTTCCCTCTTATGGATGATGGTAACGTGTGCGGCAACGTAACATGTGTATGTACCGTTTTACTTTTATCTTAATTTGTGAACTTTCAGTTATTTAATTGTAAATATGTCCGAGACATCTCAAACCATCAGCATATTTACAGTTTTTTGCAGATGCACTGAAGAAAGTACCTTTTTGCAGCCTCAAGATTTATGTATGCTGCTTGCAGGGAGTTAGTGAAAAATGGCATAAATATGTATTTAGTTAGCCGTAGCGTCGCTTCGTGAACTCTATTACATAACTTCATACTCAATTGAAGTACTTTAAAAATAAGTTCACTCTAATATTTTCTTTTTTCATCAGTCATGTTCATTACAACTATGCAAACGTAATTGGAAATTGATATTTTTTTCTCGTACTGTACCTATAAATACCTATACCTATAAATACCTATATACCTACTATATAAATACCTATAAATGGTTGAAAACAGCAGTATTTTCTTGATGAACAGTTATAAAAAATCTATACAGTAAAGAATGTAAATATTAACACAATATGATATCTATGATCACAAAAAACATGTACACTCATTTGTATCGAATATGTATCAATAATATTAACGGCTCTAAAATCTCAAAGTATATAGATGCCAATTATTGATGCAAAAAGTATATTTAGATTTCTTATCAGTAAATGTTATATTGTTTTTCCAATTTCTCTTCGTAAGTGGTTATTAGTAGTGTACAACCGTGTGGTATACAGTGGATATGATGGATTTTACTTATTATTTCGAGTGGTATGCTTGAAAGACAAAACAACATGCATTAATAAATAAGCAAATAATGAAAAACAAATCTAAAGTGTATATTTCCGGCATTTAGCGTAACATACACATACTCGTATTCTGACAAAACCTTTTCACATTATACAAGTATGCAAATCAAGGCGAAAACAAATATCTACAAGTCATGTTTACACATACTTATCATGAAATTTTAAATCGTTATTTAGGGGGAAAATACGTCTAGCAAAATATATATTTACTCAAGCGGGTAACCAATATTTTGACTGACACACTTTAAAATATATTGGGCCCTCTATTTTAAAAATCACGGTTTTAGTCGCAACGAAATTTACCTCCTGAGATTTTTTTGCTGCGATTTCTACTCTCTGCGCGCAATTTGTCGGCTCCAGTTCGGCTTTCCGTACTCTTTCTGTAACTCCTCGCTCTCGCTCCCAAGAGACCTTTACAACGCCCCGGCTGCTTCGGGCGCTCGATAGTGGCTTGTTAAACTTCCCCTCGTTACCCAGACATTCCACCTTTTATGGTGAAAGTTCCGTTTCTTACCGAGACCCGTATTTCAGGAATATAATGTTTACATTCGAGAAATGTTTTCTTCTGAGCCTCGGCTTTATTTCTTTTTAATTTTCATTTCAACAACAAACCGACTTCCTTTTACGAGGCGGACCTGCCGTTGTAATTTCTCTTTTACTTTCGCTTTCCGCCACGTGCAAGTTCTAGGCTGTTTCCGGTCGATATGTACGAGTACTGTATAAGCTCCGTGGCTAAATAACTGCACAGTTGATGGTAGAGCAATGTACACATGAAGTGGTAAAGCGATAATACAAACGAATGCCTTTTCATCTTTTGTGCTTTGCCTTTGGTTTTTTTGTGCTGTTCTACGATTCGAACGGCAGTTACAAAATTCACTAGGGTATACTAAGGTAAATACATATTCTGTTTGTGCAGACAAATCTCTGGAGCATAACAAAAGATATGTCCAGACAGATAATTATCTTGACTTCATTATCTTATTTTTAGACATTTCATGCATTAGATGGAATTGTTTATACCTTTAATATTAAAATTATTGCTTTCGAGGGATTAAAAATCAAGTAACAAATACTTTATATTCACTCTACACATACATTATGTTCAAATGTAAAATGTGTTATATTTATCATGTGTATGTAAGCAGCGTCACACAAAAGGATATTAAAATCTGATGATTCATTTCTTTGCCTATGAAGCAATAATTATATTATATAATAATACATTAAATAAATATTATAATCATGAAATATAAGTGTCCCTTAGATGCAATTTTAGAATGTCAAATGATATTAAATATTCGAGAAATAATTATTTAATAATGAATTCATTAAGTACTACTGCTCACGGTCCCCATGTTCAACAGATCAAGCCTGTCTTTCTGTTTAAATGTTTATGTTATGTACATGATAAGTTTCTCTCTTAAAATTACTCTCAAGCCCAGTATCAAATGCCTTCAGTAGACACATCCGATAAATAAATTGACGTAGCCTTGTGTAAACTCACAAAGAAAGTGGAAAATAAAATTAACGTTGTTGCATCACGAAATGTAGCAAAGGAGCTGCGTAATTGACCAAGAGAAAGCTCGTAAAATAAAAAAGTATTTGGTAAAATCACTATCCTGTAATGTTAGAGAAAGATGAGCACACACTACCCACAAACGATTGAGCTTTTTTGTTTCAGAACGGAACTTAATACGGCACTGAACACAATATTTGCGTTGGCACCGAGTTGATATGAGAGGAGAAACAAGAAAAACCGAAGAGACAGATATGCCTGCAAACTCAGCAAAATCGCACAAAATACTACTAAAACAATCTATATGGTCGAAGGCCAATATAGAAGAGAAAAGAGAAAAGCAGTTACGAATGTCTACTCAGTCATCAAGTGTCTGGGAGGAATCGCTTCTAGTATTCGAGTAGATGCCGTTGATTACAAGCGTAAACTAAAGGTCAGGATTTAGTCTTCGGCCGTGACATCCCCTCGCTCGCGTGTCGTTGGACTTGCTTTAGCAGCTGGAACAGGACTTTGCAATGCTCTTAAAAGCATTTTTGCAGACCGACAACTCAAGGTCGGGTGTGGGTGCCTCCGCACGATGCACGATGAAATTTCACTGAGGACACTGAAGCTCTGAAGTCGGTGAGAAGAAAGAGTTGGGACATAACTTGGAGGGATCAGAATGGGAATTGGTATAATGGTAAAGAAGTGCGGAGTGAGGAAATTAAAGCGAATATTAATAAGAGCAGGAATAAGATGGATAGGGTAAATTAGAAGAAAACAGGACAATAAATTAGCTCAAATTTCAGCAATATTGTAGAATGGCAACATTATTGGATGTGACATGTAATCATCTTGCGAGGATTTTTTTGCTTTCTCACAGCCGGCCTACACCCTTCCCGCTCATACGACTCACAGGAAGTCGCGGAGGCTGTAAGGTTCGGCTTCGTAGGCACAGCAAGCACGTAAGTGTCGGAGTCTCAGGGTCATCTACCTATGGCCCGAATGCATTCCTCTAATAAAGGAGGTATCACGATAGCCTCGCGAATGATTACTTCGTGTTTCCTGACTCGTCAACTGCTACGGTCATTGCTCCCGTTAGTGTAGTATTTTTTTTTCTTCGCGGGAGGTGGCGATGTTTAGTCTTTGCTAGAACAGGAGTTCGAAGTCCGACCTGCAGGACGGCTTGCGAGATTTTCCACCTCTAGGTATCAAGCGCAGCAGAACCCCCAACTGTGACAAGCACTGAGCTCCGGACATGTGTGGTAGTACAGAGCATGTGTGTGTATCTGTGTGTGTGTGTGAGAGAGAGATAAAGAGGGAGAGAGAGAGAATGTAAGGTGAGAGAAAGGTCCATGAATGAGGAAGAAAAGATAGAGTGACAGAAAGGGTCGTGAATGAGAAAGGAAGGATAGCGCGCTACCCGTGGCCTGTTTATTAGGTTGAACTCACATTTGCCCCATATTTGCGGACAAACCACGAAGAACTACCGATCAGTGCAGCCAGCCGGAAGAATTCGCTTCAAGACAGCGCGCGGCTGAATCTCCCCCTAGTTATCTAGCTAGTCTCTAATATCCTGCCACCTCCAGGATTCAAACACATGGACCACCTATTCACATACACTGGAATGACATCAGTTGATGTCCTGAGCCACTTCTGCTTGTATGGCCTCACTACAGTACCGGCAGCGTATAAGAGACTCTAACAGTTCTCTCGCCACGTGAAGTGGCACGTCATGTGACCTGCTCTGAAGGACACTGTCTGCGAGGATTTGTTTACTTTCACACGGCCAGGGTTCAGTGTTGACGCTCATCCGACACCCACGAAGTCACGGCTGCGATAAGTTTTGGCTGTGACGAAGGTTTTTAACATGATATCAAGACATGTTAGCCTGTCATTACGTGTTAATGTTTTGTAATTTAATGTATCTATAATGTAGATGGTGTCGTGTGCGTAGTAATGAGTGGCAACAGCGCAAACATCTGTCAGAGTCTCTTAAACGCTCCCGGTACTGTAGGTACGCCTTTCCCACTGCACGTACAATGACTAATACGGGTTTGTGAAGCTCATCGGTACGAAGAACGAGGTGACTGTTAGGTACCATAGTGGTTGCACCTGGAGAAACATGTCGTATCCACGGAAGACAAGTAGGCACACAAACGCGCATACAAGAAAAGCTGTAATACACACCTACGAAGCATATAATCTCACATCATTACGACACATCTCATACATGTTAACTATAACAAATACGAATACTGTTTAAGACAATGATGAAATATGAACCATGAAAAGCGGTCGATACCCAAGATTAAAATCGAAATTAAAATGTAACAGCCAATTAATTTGAATTCAATCCATTTTAATAATGCATCACGAGAGCGCAAATGGAAATCGATTTCAGATATGGAAGGCGGGAAGGCCAGTACTCCGGGAAGAAAGGCTCTTAGAAGGAGCTCATCTCGCCAGCCTCTCAGTAAGAAAATTAATTCCTTTTCCAGCAAAGCTTTTAAATTGGAAATGGAAATGCTGAAAAAGACGGCGGTCATGGTGTCATTATTATAAATATTTTGTTCTTGCTAAAAAATGCCCATTATTTGCCTGACAGCTAAGAATATAATTTCTGTATTTCCATGGGATAAATTACCGCATTTCTAGAAAAGACAAACGAAACAAAATTGTATTATTAAGTTCATAAAGATTTACTACAGTCATTAATTGGTCTTAGAATGTATTTCAAGCTACCTTTGTATCATATTCAAAATTTAAAATATATCTCACTACGGGCTGCAGAAGTTAAAATTATTCTGATGAAAAAACACATCAAATGATTTTCACTAAAGTAGCAATCCTACTACACGAGAACAACAAATTCAATACTTTTTAATAAAATTACAATAAATTAACAGTCTTCACAAACACTACAATAACTTAAAATTGTATTCAAGGACAAGAGTTCTTTAAATACCAGTAACATAAAAAAGGAGCCTTGCTAACACCATCGCCAACTGTGCCGTTCATTGATTGATATAGATCCCCGGACACGTAAACTATTAGGGTCATAAGTTATGTAAGTGTAGTGCATGTTTTGCTCAGAAAATGGCCGTGGTCTTTCCTCCGCTGTATGGCGAAATCCGGCGACGATTTTCCGTCGACTAGCGGAGTTTTCCCCAACCAGGTATCTCCCACCAGCAGGGGTACCGCCCCAGCAACGACACGCCGCCCGGCCGGTCTCCAGCCATGTGTGGTAGTGTAATTCATGTTACTGTGTGTGTAAGGGGATGAGGGTAGGGCAAGTAAGATCGCGGTTTGAGTCCCGTTTGAGAGGGTACGGCATTCGCCTGGTGATGATCAGAGAAATCACGGAAAACTAGACCTAGGACCTCCCGGTCAGGAGAACTGCAGGGACATCAGTAGATGAACTGAGCCATCTCTCCCCCGGTGCCAGCTGTGTCGTAAACACTGACACACTGACTTTGAAAATTCCATCGTCAAGCATAGTATGAGAACGGGCCGAACATTACATTCAAATACACACATTTTTCAGTCAAAACCGAATATCATTCCCAGTTTTTGGGTTTCCCAAGTTCCTGGTAATATCATATCGTTCCTGGTAAAAAACGTAAACACTACTACCGTTTTAAAAGTTGCATAGCTTTTTTTAAAATTTATAAAGTCATTGAAAATTATTAACATATATTACATTTCTTCAATCCCATTATAGGAGTTCAGATCAACGCACAGCTTCTCAAAGAGTGAAGTAAAATCGTATCACTTCTAAATTGTCTGTACATGTAAGTTCATTCAAAGTAGGTTCTACCAATTTTCTTATTTTTGTTCACCTTTATCAATTTTCCATTATCTGTTTACATCAACAAATTACTTTTGTGTGAAGAAAAAAGTTTTTGTTTTTAGTTTTTTAAATTTTGTACGTGAAAATAATCATTAACTGTATAATATAAAGATATTTTCTTCTGTGATTTGCACATAAACCTCCTAAATAGTCTTGCTATAAACAGAACCTTCATGATTACACTCGTATATTTCATTTAAAATTTACTTTATACTAAATGATGCTTGCAATTCATTACTTCAAGATTTTTTTGTTGAGACACTATTATAAATAACATCCATTATCCATTGCTAGATATAATTTTGCTTAGAAAGATAAAAATTACCTTTAACTTTCTAAAAGGTAAATAAAAAAATAATGAATCTCAAGGAAATGTTATTTGTTCCATGGAGGCGTCAGAATGAAGGAAAATAAAAGCCAGGATCGTACCTACTGCGTAAGAGCTGCACTGAAAATAGACTCCGCAAGTCCATCCGGCTCCCGAAAGCAGTTCCTTTCACTTACGCCCCCGCGAAGGAAACCTTAAATGGAGCAGCGCCCCGACAGTCGAAAGGGAATGGAAAAAGGCGTGAGAAATTGAAAGCACATTTTCGACTTTAACAAAAGAGCAGCCCATTTTTGACACCGTTTCAAGTGCAATGAAGTGTTACCCTGCAAAAAAAAGGTGCTACCTCAGAGAATTCTCTTTATATCGAAAAGTGTCGCGGGCTTTCGAGGACGACAATGCGAGCCTGTTGTAGGCCGTGCTCGGGTTATCTCGCTGTAAGTGGGCCTGAATTACACCTGAGAGCGATTCTTCTCCTCCAGTACGCTTCAAACAGCGGAGTGGCGCCGCGCGCCGCTGCAAGCAACATCCACAGCGCTCTGAATAGGGTAGGCGAGGCAGACACTCTTTTGTGCACGTTGATTCGATGTTCACCGATGTATACAATTCGCGGGAAATTCTGGCGAACCAAAATGAAGTTATGGATGCCGAAACAAACAATACACTGCAACGTTGCGAAAGCTGCGCGATGTTTTTCGAGAAATGTATTCCAAACAAATGAGTTTGGTTAGCAGTAAAAAATACAAAGAATATTTTTTTTCCTTTTCATGTTAATGCTTATTAAAAATAGTTATAATTAAATACCTAATAAAAATGTTATTATGACATTGTTATTGTAAATAAAAGTTTTATAAAAAAAATACTAAAACGTTTACAAGTTTTACATGTAGTGTGAACAAATAATAAAGAAATACATAACAAAGATTTTTGACCGTGCAAAAGTCACATCATCTATTGTACGTAAATACTGTATTATTTATTTTAAGACCCTTAGATTAAAGAAATAGCATATCACCAGCGTAAGGTTCGTAAAGAACATTTTGAGCAAATAACACAAATATAAATTTTAACTAATCAACAATTTAATTGTATTTTTCTTTAATGTAGTATTTAATGAAAACATTAGTCAGGGAAAAGATACATTCGTTTCTATGCTCCTATTCGTGGAACGATTTACTACAATCTTACAGAAGCCATATGGCACACATTCATGTCATCTGCGTCACGCACAGACTATCATCCAGCTACGCAGTGCGCACACACTACCGTAGGATGTGGCTTTGCGATTTATAATTCCGCCTTGATTAAACCGCGCCTGCTAAATAAAGACCGGGGCTAATTACACACCTGTATTTGCTTGATGCCGACCCGAGGGACGGAACCGGCTCCAACACAAGAACTCAAAACAAATAGGACCGCGCTGGGCTCGCGCGCTGCAAAGGCGATTATGTATTTACTCCCCCCGCCCCCTCTTCGTCCCCGGTTCTCTCTTCGTTTTTCTCTTTGCGCGATTCTCTCTCATCATCCTTCATTCATGTTTCGCTCGTCCTTGGCATGAATAACGTATTTTTTTCCTTACATTCTTTACTTTCTGGTTCTTTCACTGTTCTAGTTTCGCCCACATCGTCAATATTTGCATGTCTGAAGACATATTTCTGCAGAGTCCCTTCAGACATGAACAATCTAAGTGCTGTCATTCAAGTATTCATAGAGATAAAAATTAATTTCTTGACCAAAATTATTATACTTGTATTACTTAGATTTGGTGGACTGGATTTTTCAAAGATTAATATTATTATTGATTATATTATTTATTATTATTATTATTGATTAATCACCCGTTCAATCCGTAGAAGGGGCAAAGGGCCTCCAGTTTGCCGGGTGGAATAAAAGTGTAGTATTTCCGAGCACCCATTCGAGAACTTTCCTTATATAGTCGCTATGTAACACACAAAATCAAGAACAATGTACCACTGTTCACTTTCTCACTGTCAAATTTAGCACTGTTCATTTAAGTTACTGTATTATTGTCATCTGGATCTTGGTTTGGAAATAATAATTCTTCGGAGTACGCTATAATATTTGATAAATTTCCCTTAATTCTTCTAGAGAATATGAAGCTATCTCCTTTCTCATTACATGTTCATCTATAATCACTAAATTGATTTTCGTCTTGCATTTACGTTGTTGTCGATCCTTGGCGTCGTACTTTCTTTAATCCCAGTACATCAACTACTTATAACAATGCTTCTTGCAACTATCTTCCTTCCCATCAATCTTAGATTCTTAAAATTCTTACGTTGAGAGTGCGTATCACAACTCTTTGTGGAGACATCTGTGGCTTCCGATTGTTATCCTCAAATGTTAATTTTGCTTTCTTTTCGTAGTTTTGGAACCAATTATATGTCTTTTTGCAACGTTTCCGGATGAGCATTTTTGCAGGTTACTGATTGCTTCCTTTCTTTTGTTTATATCGTGTTCTTTTCCACCTCCAAAATTTGTAAGATACTCTTTATCAACTAAGAATATTCTTTTTTAATTCGATCCATCCAGTTTTTCCAGTTATCATTGACCATCATCTTAAGATATCCAATCTTCACAGTCTTAAATTTTTCGTGCCCTTGTTTAGCTTTTGTTATGATTGCAGCTTGACTTTTCTTTTTTGGTCAAATGATTGTTTATGCAATAATCATATTCATTTACCTTTTTCTTATTCTTTAACAACTTAATATTTTCCTCAAATGAGACTATTTTCATTTTAATTATTCCCTTTCCCTCTTTATCTTTGCCCAAGGGATATACTTGCTGAAAATTCTCTGATTATCCAATCTGTCGCACGACACTCTTAGTAATGTTTGCAGTTTTTGTTACATCTTGGGGATCTGTTAGATTACTTTCTATTGTGACATGTCATGCGAGTCTAATTTTAACAATGTTGTATTAGCACACTACATCACTGACTTTTTATTTACACTCTAGATCCACAATCCTCTTCTAAGATGGCAAAATGTTATAAGTCACTTTTTTACAAAAATTCAATGACAACAATTATAAGCATCAAAATGCCATGAAAAATCACTCTGTGGCTTTTGTCTTATTGAAGTTCACCACCTTTGCATTTTCATAAACTACAAGAGAAATTCACCCTTTGCCTACTTCGAAACATTAACAAACAATGGTGACTTATGTCATTTTGTGTCTCATGTTACGAAAAAGTGACATACAAGTATATACTTTTGCCATCTTAGCACAAAATAATAGTAACGCACAGATCATAAGTGTGTTTACCGCAAACACTATCAAACTCTATCCCTAAATTACTTAGAAAATGTCATATTGGAAACCCAAAATGGGAACCCAATGCACATAATAGCCGTTGGTTGAATTCTTGGAAAGCGCGAGAGAGTATCTCCGACAATCACGTAAGTGGAAACGAAAATGTAAATTGTTATGACCTCGTCACGACACAAAGAAAGAAAAGCAGGGCAGAGAAGATGGACGGTATTGGCAAACACGCAACGTTGGTCGATGCGGCCAGTACAGCTTAATGAAGATGGAGGTTCTTGGGACACGAACTGAGACGAGATGCAAAGTCGCGCTCGCGGAAAAGCAATGCATTTCACGTCGTGCTTGAGAAAAAGGTAAACTCTCTAGAGCTATACTCAACGTAGATGAGTGTAAAACAATATATTCTGCAGAATGTGCGTTTGTACAACTTGTTTGATAGATTTGTGATTCCGGGTGAATCAATCGCTAAGGTCATTAGTTTCATAAGTGTAGTGCATGCTTTTTTGCTAGAGAGGGCGTTGTATGGCAAGAGCCTGCGCCTACAGATCGACTTGCGGGGTTTCCCCCAACCAGGTATCCCCCACCATCGAGGCACCGCCCCAGTCGGGACGAGCTCTAAGCTCCCGACCGGTGTCCTGGCATGGGTGGTAGTGTAGTGCATGTAAGTGTACTTGTGTGTAAGGGGTGAAGACAGAACAAGGAAGAGAAAGAAAAGTGGCCCGATTGATAGAGTATTGCTCCGGGATTCGCCTGGTGTTGATCGGAGAAACCAAGGAAAACGAGGGATAAGAGCAGCAGTCACTAGAAATCACCTCCAGACAGCGGCTGAATTCGACCTAGATATCTACAATCGAAAAGTCGATACTCCTGCCACCATCGGGACTGAAACCATAGGACTTGCCGTGAGAGGCTTTGCAGTGCTATTAGTTGATATCCTGATACATCTAAGTCGATGAGAAACCCGCAGGAGCTAGACTCAACTCAATAGTATATTCCGCAGATTATGAGTTTGCACAATTCGTAATTTTCTTTGTATTTTCTTATTTGTTTCGAATCTATTCCGAACAGGGTTTTATTATTAACCATTAGGCAGTTCAAATGCTTAAGAAAACTATTATAATCGTATAGGATTTTTGAATTTCTATTTTATAGTTTCCATGTTTTCATATGCCTTTGTTAATCCACACACAACTAGTATGTCATTCAAAATGCTTTCCTTAATTTAATTTTACCTACTAGATTGAGTGATAGCACTCCTCCCCAACTTGGCTGACTGGGAGAGCTCTTTGGCACATCTTAGCCAGTTTTCGGTTTGGTTAAATGCTGAAATAACGAATAAGGCCCATCTCAACTCTAGAGGGCCGGGAAATGAGATTGACTGGATTGAATGAATGAGTGAATGAAAAAGAACGGATTTCCAGACTACAACCCATCATCTTCCTTTTAAGCGGTATATCTAATACCTTACTACACCGTTTTTTCTAAATTTTTAGGGTAGGAGGAGATGAGTATAACGAGAATGTGATGAACGGAATTGTGAGATTTCTACGAAACGACAATATGGTGAAATCTTCAATAACTTACGCCGGAACAACTTCTCCAATCTTTTCTTTAATCTACGTATGAAGCAAAGGATCCCAAAAAAGTATAATGTTTGTTGAAATCTCGGAATTTTTGAAAATTTGAAAAGTTATATATAATGCGAGCAAATATGTAAAAGCACCGGTAGTTAATGCATAAATTGTCCGTTATTTGTACAAGGCACATAGTTATTTAGTTTTTTCCAAACTTGTCCAACGAAATAACTGGTTTGGTGTTTTTCATATTTCCATTGATAAATATTTAAAATTTGGGGATTGGGTAATAAAATAACATTGATCCGAAATTGTGAAATTCAAATTAAAAATAAACCAATGAAAAATAATTTTAAAAACAAAATTAACGAACGCAAAATGAAGTAAAATATTTCTTTATTACAAAAGAACATTTTTCTAGTGAAAAGTGCGCTTTGTTTCTTACGGCCTAAAAAATAATTTAAGTTTGAAAGCAACCTGTTTCCAATCCTAAGACAATGGATTAATGTGTGAAAACATGATTGAACTCGTGACCTGAATTACCCACTGCAGTAGAACACGATAATAGTTCTGAGCACGTTATTTGAATCACGCCGTAGAATCACGATCCCAATCAGGCACATACAGCTTATTCGTCGCAATCGCTGTACGACTCTTTACCTTCATTAGAGGTCCTATTCCTGTAAATGGTATTACTTCTATGAACCATTAAACGACACGGTTAACCCAGCTTTATATTTCACGTGTCGTAATTCTTAGTTTCCAACACCTGATGTTCTTATTCTTCGCAGTCAGGGAACGTCTCCACGCCCACGACATTTCATTTTCCTCGACCTCGCCTTTGCTGTTCTCGTCCCTTCGCTCGGCAATCCTCAACCAGAAAAACCAGCGGTATGACGACATAGCGTGCGTCCCTTTGCGTGACTCGGGCCTTCCGTCGCCCTTGTGGCAGTCAGCGCCCTTGGCAGCCCCCCCTTTCTTTCCCCTTGTTCACAGTGCCCTCAGACCCCGCCCTCCGTCGAAGCCCGGTGGCTCCAGGAACGGTTTTCAATTTTTTCCTTCCTCACCGTGGCCCGACCTTTGCATGTCTAGGACACGTCAGGATTCGAGTTATTGATTCTTTAATAGATTATTAGTCTGCTTTAATAACTCGTCGTGGGTCATCTCACATGTGGGAGGGAAAATGTCACTTTCCTCGATTGCCTCTTTATCATGGCAGGATCTCCATTGCATTAGGTTGCGTCTAGCAGGCTTTGGATTTCACGGTAACTAGTTATGAATACATCATGCAATATACGAAATGAAACGTAGATCCATTCTGTATTCTCAAAAACGATGATGGCGTTATGCAACTATTACTCTACTATCATGTATAACTTGTAAATACCCAACATTGTTTTATTACTAACTGTAGAATAGTATGTTTTTAATCATGTAAATTATCACAGAACTATATCAGGAAGATTTACTTGAATGGGGCTAGAGTAAAAGAACAAAAATAATGAAAATGATTTTGCTACATTGAATGATTCACACGTGTGCTAACTAAATAATAATGGTAATTACTGTGAAGCTATCTGACAACAAACTTCACTGAAAACATAATTCAAGGTGCCGTTAATTCTAGAGAAGCTATGTGGAATAAGGTAATTAATGCCACGTTTTAGAGTAATGGGTTTAAATCTTGCAAAGAGTTATTTAATTTGCGTCTTCATATTTTTCTTCTTTTTTGCGTGCAAATCTCACTGCTAAGAGTCTCACAGTTTTAGATTCTAATGGTGAATAAAATATTTCCTATTATATATCATAAATAAACCTTTCTTGAGTATAAAATAATAAAATAATCTAATTATTAGTTAATATTATCTCACACAAAAGTAATAAATAGTATATTTATAAGACTAAAATTCTATGCTCCATTACGCGTTACACAAACGAGTATGTTCTAGTTTGTAACTGCAGTTCAGTATTGTTAGATTTTTGTGGGAAGTTCCCAAATGCGTAATTGAAACTGTTATCAATCTCAATTTGCATTCATAAAAAAACTTTAGGTTTTCATGAACAATTGACGTGAGGCGATTCTTTTATATCGTCATTACGCATAACTTCCCGTATTAAAAAAACACAAAAATTTAGATTGCTTTATTTTCCATACAATTCTATTTCATTGTTCTCCTTCAATTAATTTCAACATTAATTGGGTGCTATATATTTTTATTCGGATGCCGAATCATTATTGTAATGAGGTTGTAACTCAAAACACAAAAAGAAGTAATGAAGTTAATTATTATGCCCACAAACGAAATACACGGCTTTGTTTTCTATTGTTCTTTCGCGTAATTGATAACTCAATTTTTTGAGTCTCTTTTAAAATTCTGTACGACTTTTGAGCAACGTTCCAACGTTCGCGATTTGGAGTAGAGTTCGCTTCTTCACAAAAACATCGCATCTTTCACTTTCTTTAAAACAATCCCTCTAGTGGCGGGTCTTGAAAACAACGCCCGGGGGCGAAGGGGGGGGGTTGTTCGGAACGCGGAAGGAGAAGCCACCGAAAATAGAGGAAATCGGTGGCTCTCGAACGGCAGGCGAAATAACATCGTGGCGGTGATTGTGGGGATAATAGTGCTGACGGAATATGAATGTGATGTTGGTGATGAAGGTGATGATAGGGGTAACAGCGTTTGATCTGAAAGTGAAGAAGGCAGAAATGTTCAATTCCGATTGGAACTGTGCTAGTATGGCGATATAATCTCCGTGAAACCATGGTTGCTTAGCAATGTCCATTGCTTTGCAACCTTCCCTGTGGTTTATACGTATCACTTTTTTACTAGTATCTTGATGTACGAATTTATGGATGAATATACATTCTTCATTGAAACTTAATACTTATTTTAGAACTACACTGCTACCAAGAAACGTATGAAGGTATGTGGTAGTGGTGGATGGTGGTGGTATGTCGATAGTAGAGAAACTGGTGGTATCATGATGCCAATGAAACTGAGTAGTGGTGGAGGGGGGGCAAACGTGCTAATGACATTGTGTAAAACCTGCGAGCAATCAACGAATAGAAAGTGAAAATCATGTAGATGAGGAGATAGAGATGTCGGCAGTTCCGGCGGTGCAGATACAAGCGAGGAGGAACGGACAAATTGATAATACTGGCAGAGCAGCCATAAGAAAGTGACAACAGAAAACAAGAATCAAAAACCAAATATCACGTGTCATTTACGACTTATACCCTATAGAAAGGCGGGAGAGTTTCAAGTGCCGGAGCACACAGCACTAGTCGGTTTTATTTTCCCCAAAAAAGGTGAAGTTAGAAATTACCAGCCCCATAGTACCCCGACCTTTCAGCATGCACACTTCGTCTAGCTGGTCGAAAGGTCGCTGTTGGTAAAGGTGGTGGCCTAGGCCGCGCGGTGTG
>BOPP01000085.1:1477417-1531348 GCA_017312745.1 Gryllus bimaculatus | reverse complement strand
CCCTCTCCCCTCCGCCGCCAGCGCCGGCGGCGTCGGCGGCGCCGTGCTCCCCCGGGGGCCGCAACGGGAGTTCGGCAGCTACTTTACAAATAGACCAAGTTGTAAGCGATGTGAACGGGGCGGCCGGGTTATGTATGTCGGCTATGACCTCCGCCCCGAACGGGGCAACTTCCCTGAAATATAAAGGCTGTTAACAGAGGGCGCCTTGGCCAATGCCACGCCCTCCAGGTCCCGCCCGCCGCCACCGCCGCCACCGGCGCCGCCGCCGCGCCGGAGCTGCCCTCTGTATATCACGATCTCGGAAACGGCCCCGCGAGCCCGTGGGCCGGGCCGGTCGGCCGGCGAGACGCCCGCCCAGTCGCCCCGTCTCAAAGCGATGATTGATGTTGCGTTTACAACCAAAGCCGATACCCCACCGGCAGATTGGTAGCGGAGAGGGGCTGACTCTTGCGGAACCCTCAGACGAAAGAGGAAGCGAGAGAGTGAGAAAGGGAAAGATCGTGAGAAATGTAGCGGAAATGAAAGAAAAAGGGAAACACAGAGATCCATGTCTGTGAGAGAGGAAAGCAGAAATAAAGAGATGAGAGGATTGAAGGAAGAGAGAGGGAGCCAGGACAGGTAAGTGACAGATGCTACGGAGGGAAATTGATTTTTCTCCCTTCTCACCTCCACATCATTCCGAAACTACATCTACTCCTCCGTTATCATTTTTTTTTATTTTTCCCACGCAAGGTGGAAACTTATGCGGAATCTGTGAGGAGCAGCGGAGCTATCGCGGCCGACGGGACGTGCCTCGACTCGACGATGGCCTTCGCGCCCACCTCCACATGAAGACGAGGGAGCATCGCGATACGGCAAACGTATCATTTTTCATTTGAGCTAAAGGACTGACGAATAGAAGTACGCGCAGCGATGGAACTCCTAAATATTAAAACCGGAGGAGCCGGCAGCAAAGAAGAAAAAAAAATAAGAAGCAAACACCCAGTAAAGAATTCATCATGCCCTCCTTTAGAGTCCGCGAAGATATTTTCTTTTAAACATCGCGATATTATTCCAGAAGCCGGGAACAACAAGATTACGAAGCGAAATGGACCGAAAATGTTCCGCCGGGTCGCCTTGATGCGATGGAAAAGTTCATTCGCTGAGGAGCGCATAAATATATTACGTCGAGGGGAACACCGTAATGGCGGAACCGCACCCGCGCACCCGCTTTCCTTTATTGCTGGCTTACGTCGTTCCACTTGAAAGCGGTGCTCAAGGGGTGGTTCAAAGGGGGTTTCAAGGGTCACGGCTTCCGACCGTATGAGACGACGCGGATGAGGTAAGTGGCTGACGCAAGCGCCGCGGTTTTGATTTCGAAGATAGCGAGCCATGCCAATCGATTCCACAATTTTACGCATATTGTCATGATGAAGCACAGTTTCTCTTGATTTATTGATTAGATACCCCGAGTGGGCTCTTAAGTTTAAATCAAGTAAATAAAACTCAAATATTATGAAGCCAATATGTAATTCATAAAAGAATATTCATACATTTCGTCAGGACTTCTTTATATCTAAAATGTTTTTAGACTTCACAGAAATCCTCCCTAGACACAAATGTCTGATGATATTTCACACCCACACCCACACACACGTGCGCAATGTAATACACTATTGCATATTTCTAATTTTATAACATATTTATAACATTATGCTTGAAATTTTTCGACAGGAACGTTCGTTTCAAAATTTAATGTTTCATTTAACAAACCTAATCTCTAGAATCCGAAAAAATGTTAATTTATAACACAATAGTGCAATTCCATTAGTTGTAAGGAATAAATGAGAGTAGAAAAAATAAAGGCAAAACAAAATAAATGCAACAGGAAAAATAAGAAAAGAGATGTAACACGAAGAAGATAATGAGAAGGATATTAGAACTTGGGTATGAGCATTTAAATGAGTGGAGAAAGACACGAAGAGAACAAGAAAAGAGGAAACTTGAAGTTTATTAAAGTGAAACGGAAAGAAATATGAGGTAGGAAAAAGCAATCCAGAGCCCGGTTTGTCTGTTTCGACGGAGGATTGAATATTGGTATTGGAGGATTGAAGCTCACTGTATTGTTGAAGCCTTGTAAACAAATTATCTCAGAATCGTGACACAACTTACTTACAGTAAATGCAGGGTTTCAAAGATGAATACTTTATCAAAAAATATGTGGTAGAAAATCACATATGGGGGAATTGTACACGTGATATTTTCCCCCAATTTGAGAGCCACATTTCCTGCACTGTTGTTCAGTAAAGAGATCCCATGTACCGGCCTAACACCTGAACCAGTTTAGTTGCATACCGATGTCATATGTGTACATTCTTAATAAGAGATTTGTCACAGAAGGTTTCATAGAAAAAAAGGTATCATTGAATCTCCTACGTGCCCTTGAAGTTTGTAACATCCATCCTGAGACACCGAATAGTAGCTGTGATACCGACATATAAAGTTGTAAGTGCAATAGGAAATTGTTTATTTAGCCAGTCATTTTGTTTCAGGGAAGTGTCGCTTCTCTAATGCTTCGTCACATTAGGCTTGTTTTAACAGTTCTCAGATACTTTGGCCTAAAATGAAACCATACTCATTTTTAGCAAATTTCAAACAAATAGCTCGGCCATTTAGATCTTGGTTTTCATACTTTTAAGTATACACAAAATTAAATTTTTATGTAATACATAAAGGGTTGAATGTATGATTATAACACGATATAAAAGGAAAAACTTTTTTCTACGATTTTTTCAATATGTTTTTATTATTGACGCCGTGGCTTTGAACTGCAAATAAACAAAATTGTTTAAGACTCAATGGACGGTAATTAACGTCATTTATTGATCAAAGGGTGAACCTTGATCAAAAGGGCGTTCTGTCAAATAAAGTAAAACGGTGGCAATATTCTCATGGAGGTATACAGACGAGAATATGTGTTTGATGCTATTAACTGTCACACTTTAAAACTATATTAATGCATTAATAAAAATAAATAAAACTAAAAGAAGGTAATTTCAGTTTAAAAGTAATAAATCATTGTCGATGATAAAAATGAAGACATATATTAATGCAAAAACCTTTACGTATTTGACATATGAAAAACCTGCCAAGTGGAGAGCATAAAATGAGAGTTGAAGTATTCAAATAAAACTAATGAAACCAGAAAAACGTAATTTAATGAAACAGAGGATATGGCGGAGAATTAATTAAACTTTCTCTTCGACATTACATCACAATCGTAGAGTAGATTTATTACACTTGAGTTTCAAGGTAAGTATTTTTCAATTCATTTCTGATAAATAATGACTTCAAACCAAAAACACTTACAATCCAATATCATACAATTTGAAACATTACATTTAAATAACTCGCTCAACATAAACTAGTAACCTTGTAAGAGTGTTTTAATGCATTTGCATATTTATAAACATAATTCCCCCATACCCCAAAAGAGTCTTTGGAAGGATTACTTCCACGAAAATCTGTTTAACGGCAGCAAAGTCGCTGAAGACCAATTTTTTTTAAATATTCTCCTAGAATTAAATGGATATTATAATATTTTTCATATTATATTTAAACACACTCAATTGACCAAATAGTTAAAAAACAATTATGCAATATCAATTCATAATTTTAAAATTTTAACCGATAATAGGCAAAGCTTGCTTTATCAAACAAGTGAACAATCACAACCGTGGTTTCGCAAGACGGAAAGAACTACTGAAAGTATCAGTTACCTGAAGCCAGCAAAAGCATCGGGTAGCGTTTGGATTTCCTCGTGCAATTTTCCTCATACACCGCAGTTTACTCATCGACTCGCGCCGCCGCCGCCCTCGCCACCAACACCATCACCGTCACCCCCACCCCCCCCCCCTCCCACACGCCACCCGCTCGCCCCCCCACCGCACTATCATCTCGCACTCCGTCACTCACCCGCCACCGCCCTCCGGCCCTCATGCCGCGACCCCAACACCGCCCCACCGCGCAATACCGCCCACGCCCCCGAACCGCCACCGGCCTGCGCGGACCGCCACCCGCTAAAGACGTTGGCTATCCCGCCCGCGGCGGGCCACCCCGCTAGCGCTACAACTACAGGCTTCCACCGCCACCACCACGCGCCCGCCTACTCACCAACGCACCCCGGCAAACCCCGCCTCCACGACCAACGCGTCTCCCTTTCTGCCACATCACCACGCAACCACCCACAACGCCGACACCCGCTACACAGTCCGTTGATAACCCACCCTACAGCCAGCACCGCACTCCGCCCCCACCCCTCCCCAGCGGCTACAACTACAGCCTTCCCTACCCCGCCACCACAAGCGGCCCCCGCTCTCACCCACGCACCGGAAGCCGCCTCCACCGCACCCGCCACTCACAACCCATGCCAACATGCACGCGCCACACCCGCGATACCAGCCACCCCGCCACCGCCACGCCGGAGCAACCACCCCGCTACAGCCGTTGCGACCCCCACCAATCAGCGCCAGCCGCCCCCACCCCCACTCCATGCGCCACTAAGCCCACCGCCCCCACCAGCAGGCCCCGCGCCCCCCACGCCCGAACCGCCTCCCCGCCCAGCCCCGCTCTCCACTTTGCCACATCAACCTCGCAACGGCCACCACCGATACACCCGCAGTTGCCATCCGGCGCCAGCGCCACCGCCCCACACCTCGCTACTGCTTACACACACTACCAACCCGGCCGCCACAACACCCTATCACACCCCACACCCCCCCCCCACCCGAAACGGACACCCCAGTCTCCGTAATACCGCGGAGCGTCAAATAAGGGCGAAAGCTTTGCGGGCGACGGCTGGTCCCCCGTAACAGCTAATCGAAAACCGCCCGCTCGTTAAGCAAAAGCTCTGCTAGGGCCACAGGGCGGCGGCGAACGCCATCGCCTTGTCTCTTCCCGTCGCCTCGCCTCGCGAACGCGCACGCCCTTTACGAGGACGAGGAGGGAGTCACCTCCACCTGGCGCCGCCCCCGCCCCCGCCGCCGCCACGCACTCACCGGCAATTCCTGGTACGCCCGGCGGCAAACGAGACCAGTAAAATTGAAAAATTGAGAGCGCATAAGGCTCATCACTAGACAAAGACCAGCAGTGTGTACCGCGATATAATAGCCGTAAGCATTTCAAGGCCGACGAAAAATGCTTGCCATTGGGGGCGTACACGGGGGTTGGGTTGGCGGGAAGGGTTACTCTTAAAAAGGAATTCTCGATGACTACGGGCAGCAGAGAAATGGCTGAGATAATGAGCGAAGACCGAGGAGGGCGAGGGAAGGGACGAAATTGGCGGAGGGTCGGGGGAGGGGGGAGACTTGAGGCCGAGGAGCGTGAAAAGTAAAAGAGCGTGGGAGGAGGAAGGAGACGGCAAATAAAAACAAACACGGGAAAAACTTCCTCTGGAGAGCGGAGGGACGCGATGGGGGCGGGGGAGGAGGAAGGACGTTGCAGTTTCGCGACTTGTGAACTGTCATTAATCATTACATATTACGAGCGGCTCCTTGCACGCGCCGCCCGCGTGATCTATGCCTCGCAGTCGGACGCGCGCGCGGGCGCGACGCGGCGTGGGCTGCGAGGACGGGGAGAAGAAGGGAGTGCCGAAGAGAGATGAAGAACTTTGAGCAATGGGGGGCGGGTGAGGAAGGAAGGGGAGTCGTAAGTTCCGAAGGTAGAGAGCATTGGACGATGCTGGGCGGGTGAGGCACGGAGGGGAGAAGGGAATGCCGAAGGATAATAGAGTGCATTGGGCGACACTGGACGGGTGAGGAAAAGGGGAAGAGGGGACACGGAAAGCCGAAGGGAGAGAGAGAGAGCGTTGGGTTGAGTTGGGCGCGCGCGGGCGCGACGCGGCGGAGACGGGCTGCGAGGACGGGGAGAAGAAGGGAGTGCTGAAGAGAAATGAAAAGCTTTGAGCAATGTGGGGCAGGTGAGGAAGGAAGGGCAGACGCGAATTGCGAAGGGAGATAGAGCATTGGACGATGCTGGGCAAGTGAGTTACGGAGGAATGTTGAAGGAAAATAGCGTTGGGCGATGCTGGATGGGTGAGGAAAAGGGAAAGAGGAGAGACGGGAAGTCGAAGTGAGGCAGAGAGCATTGAGTTGAGTTGCGCAGATGAGGAAGGAAGGGGAGACGCAAATTCCGAAAGGACGTAGAGAGAATTGGACAATGCTGGGTAGGTGAGGCACGGAGGAATTTCGAAGAAAAATAGTGTTGATCGGTGCTGGATGGGTGAGGAAAAGAAGGGAGATACGAATGTCCAATAAAGATAGAAAGCGTTGGGCGATGCTAGACGGGTGAGGAATTGGGAAAAGAGAGGAAAAGGAAATGCCGAAGGAAGATAGAGAGCAGTGATGGGTGATGAGAGACGGCTAAGGAACGGAGATGAGACGGGAAGACAAAGGCAGATCAATAATTTTGGACGATGCATCACGTGAAAATGCTGGAGAAAGATAGCATATTTAGATCGTTGCTGAATAGCGGAATAATGAAGCCAAAACAGCACATACGGAAGCTTTATAGCACGCGGAAGCTTACGTATACATCTGACATTTCTAGCCGTTTTATAGTTAAACATCACCCACGAAAGTTTCGTAACATATATGAGTTGTACTTCAAAAGAAAAAAAAATTGTGGTTAGGAAATACAGGTATCAACGTTTCTGTCGTTTCGTGTAAATATTTCACATTACAATCTTCCCAACTGAATCACGTTTTCGAGTCACGATCGAATCAAATTTGCGTAATGATTATTCAGGGTCTCATCAATTCCTTCCGAAGAAGACGTTCTCAAACGGCACAACCCACCGACCTACAGACCTCGCGCAGGCAGGCCTCGCCCAGCTGATACGATCGCTTTTATGAAGCAGAGCCGCACGTGCCAGGCGGAGCCTCATTTCGACCGCAGCGCTCCGGACTCCTCCGCCCACGGAACTCGCTATCCAAGGAATAAACACTTCGGCGTGCTTCAAATTCTTACTGCGCGTGTAATGTTGTGGACTTTCCTGAATTACCGGTTACAATTGTTGCGAGTTTTCCTCAATCGTTTATGACGCTTGACGGAATGGGTTGTTATTTTCTACTTTCAAGAGAATTGTAAATGTCCTTTCGCCCACCAACCCGCAGTAAAGAGTTAATGACAGTTGTGAATTACATGGTGGAGGCAGAGACAATGACCAATGGCCCGATATTGACGTACTTATTATTATTGTTTAGTACAATAAACACAAGGCACACATTTTAGTTGCTTCATGAAAACTAATCACTACTTGTGAGATACTTTACCTTACGAATCTATTCCTGGCAGAACTGCATTAGCATAATATGCTAACTACATTAGAAGGTTACGATGGTGAAACGGATGCTGAAAAACTATTACTCTTGATATAAAGGATTTCAACGTATTCAAACAACTTTTTCAAAGTATAGACCCTGATCTTATAAGGACGTCTGAGACTGCACCATCGATCACAAATTTTATAAGCTGAAGAACATAAGCTAGCAATTTTTCTTTAAATTGAAACAAATAAAATTATTATTTCGGTATTTTTTATCAACCACTGATAACATCACTGTTTAATAATGCGCTTTAAATCCAGATCTCTGATTTCTATAGGTTTTACGAAATAATTGACAAAATCCAAAGAAACAAGTACAAAAAGTGTGAATAAACATTATGTTAGAAAAGCGAATCATGATTAATTATGACATTTTTGCCAATTATTAGAGATGATTTAAGAACTATTGAGTAAATATATTATGAAATATAACTTTTATTTTAAGTCAATGTTTTAAGTTGTGAAGCAAGACTGTAATCATAATTAACATTAATTTTTATTTGGAATTATCATATCTCTAGTACTATTATATGTAAATTATAAATATAACCAATAATAAAATAATGGGTTTAACAAAAATTAATATACACCTTATTAATGAATAAGGGAGGTGTATTGAATGCATGATTAATTTTCATTCGAATTATTTGTTCAGTTGAATAAAGCTCCTAAAATAATTTAGGGCTACAATGAAGCGCAGAGAGGGACCCTGAATGGAAAATTCTAGTAATTAAGGACCCAAATCAGTCGATTCTGTGAATTTTTCCGTTCACTTACAGCGGATGGAGGATTCGCCACTTAAACAACAGAAAGCGCAAAATATTTCCTTCTATTTCCTAGCCACATGTGTAGAGCCAAAGCAATAGTACCATCCTCTACCTCTACCATAACTTTTTAAATATTCCAATACTCATAACACAGAAAGATCTCGTTCGTATTGCATGTAAGCGAATGTCAGCCTAGGAGTCGATTTGGGCTGCGGTGCCATAGAATGGAGGAGAATCAATACCTGTCTCCCGAATGGAAACCTCGAGCGTGTGAAAAGCCACGCCGCAGTCGCGGCCGGATAGGTAGAAGCCGTGCTTTATTCTTTTCAAACGCCATCGAGTGAATGGCAGTCAGACGACTCTCCTGCAAACCGATCGTTTATTTATCTTTTTTCTTATGAAGATTTCTACATTCGATTCGAATTGACTTGCACTGGGAGTCGATGTTCCCATTTCTTAACATCGTATTGTTCGAGTGCAAACATATGCATATTTCTTGGTTGCAGGAAAAGATTGTGACTTACATGCAACGGGAACGAAGGCTATAAAAAGATGCAGTATTGCATATTCTACGTATTTAGGGGAAATATGTAAGAGCAAATCAGGTTAACCCAAACATTCATTGTTAAAAATTATGTCGAATATTATCTACAAAATCGCACTTACTTCGTCGGAGAATGGTTTAGTTTATTAAATTAAGTTGTAGTATATGATAACGTTGTGTAAAACTTCTCGTAATTAGGTAATATCTTAATTTCTTTAACTAATGTATATATCCACAAAAGAAGACTATTAGTCCAATCTTTAAACAGATACGTGTAGAACTTAAACTCTTGTAACAATTGATAACACAAAACAATGGTATTCATTCACGTAAAAAACAACTCAAAATCATTTTCAGCATTTCTTCACCGAATTAATTCATTATGCAAACAGCGGCTCAAACATTTTCATTTTCCCTCACACATTGAACTCGCAAATGCATTATGTAATCTTTCTGCTTCGAAAACTGGCTCATACATTTACCTTTCACCCATTTCGAAAAAGAAACCAACTACCACCATTACGATCAATGCGTGAAATTCCGTGAAAGGGTGCAAGGCCCTGGTGAAAGCACATACGAACAGCTACTTTATGGGCGGGACATGCACCGCGTGGAAACAGCCGCTTTGCGAACGGCGTCGGTGGAGATGGACGATAAAGGAATTGTTTCGCTCTGCTCTTCCGCGTAGTCGCGTATGAGAAATTCAATTTTATTACTGCAACGAAGCTCCGCACTGCTTCGCAATATCGGCACGTCGTTGCGATTGTTTCATAGATTCCGGCTCCAGGAAGTAAACTTAGAAATTTTATCGGAAAACGAGTTACTGTTTCCATCGTGAAATTTAAAAGTTCGCGGAAAACCTTTACAGATATTGGAACTTTCGCTGGAGAAACTCATGTGAGAAAGACATAACATTCTGAAACATTTTATGAATATTAGTGTGGAAATAAAGGAAGGTGATTCACAACTATTTTTTTCTGTAGCAAAACGATTCGTTAAAATTAACTTCATTCAATGTTATATTCAAGAAAATTTAAAAAGAAAATGCTTTAAATATTTTACAAATGATATTCAAATGACTTTTAAGGAATGTTTAAATTAAATCCTTTTCCCCAATCAGCGTGGTCCTTGCGTGTTTCTCTATCACCAGCCAAAATTATTAACTTATATTGCTGACATTTCAATTGATGTTCCATTTCCGCCAGATTTTCCCCTTCATTATTCTCAACGGAAAAAAGTACAATCCCTTCTCCGTAAAAAATGTCGATTACATTCTCATTTCTACAAATAACTGCTCAAATCTAGATATACGAATCAATGTAGCTCACAAAACCACTCCATAAAACCTTCCAATATTGTTTTGAAACTGCACTCATCCCGAAAGCCTTCCTGGTACACCGTTAAGCAAAAGAATCGGCAAGGCCGGCCGGCCCGCCGGGCGGCAGTTTCATTGAAGCACAACTGCCCATGGGAGCAGTTGACTCGCCAGCGGTCTGCAGCCCCCTCCCTCGCCCGGAAGCGTTGCCGGATCGAGGGAGGGGTATTAATTTCCATTTGTATTCGCGGCTCGCGGCATAATTCACGTCTCGGAGCAATTGGCCGGGCCATTACGCAGCTGAATAGTTCCACGGGGCGACGCCGAGCGCGCGCCAGTCGCCGCGGCGCGCCGCGGTAGCCGTCCTCGCCGTCCGTACACGCCCCCGCCCCCGCCCCCGCCCCCGCCCCCGCCCACGCCCACGTCACCACGGACGGCTGAGAACGTGACGCGGCGAGAGTTGGAGCTTCGCGAGCGGAGTTGGCGATTTGCGAACTTCACCGCTGAGCCACCAACTCCATTTCGTTTCACTCCGAGGCCGTGACGAGCCTCGCGTATGTTTACAGTTGGCAGCGGCCGACGATGTCTAATAATATACACGTGCGGAAAATCGGAAGACGTATGACGGATACGCACAGAACAGCGAGCCAGATTAAAACGTAAAATGTAATACCTTGAGATGGGAGGCTTGGAGATAAATTACGAAATTGATGAAAGTAATACAACAGATATGAAAAAGAAATTACGAATATATAAAATACAAATGCAGTTAGTTATTCATGCAGAATCGTTGCTTATTATTCTTCATTGCCTTTATTTCTTTTTATAGTAGGCATATTATCTATTGTAATAAACTTTGTTGCCAGCATATTACTTAAAAAATAGTTTAATGCATGAAAAAACTAACGAACGCAAACATTCGGTATTAGAAGAGTAATCAGCGTAAATAGATGGATTGCGATCTCTTGAACTCTACAAATTATTTAATGCTCCTAGTTTCCATTCCGAAGAGTGCATCACAAAAACACGTAATATTATTATACCCACGTGCAACACAGAGAGCATTACACCCATTATTGTGGCGCCACCCAACAGACGGTGTCCGTAGCTTTCGCTTGCATCGATGTTGCCGTCACCTCCGCCGCCGCCGCCGCCGCGCCACAGCCGCAGCAACAGCCACAGCCCAGCACAGCCACTACCGCAGCCCCCTGCCCACGCCAACAGCCCCGCCCCGTCCCGCCACCCAGCCTCCGCCACATGCACGCCACCGCCAACCATCCTGCCACCCCCACCCCCCAGCCTCCATCGCAATCCCATCTATTCATGCAGATTACGACAGGTTTGCATTCGTTAGTTTCTCCACTGATTGAATATTTTTCAAGTAATACGCTGGCAAACAAACTTTATTACAATTAATAATATACCTAACAGTAAAGAAATAAAGGCATAAAGAATAATAGTAACCCATCATCGCCACCGCCCTCAGCATGCCACAGCCCACACCCACGCCACCGCCGTTTCTCTCGCCGGCCGGACCACCATCGCCACCACCCACCCCCCGCAATCACCCAGCTGCAGCCGGCGCAAGTCGACAGGCCTGCTCGAGGCGCTAGCGCGAGTACGACAGCTGCCATCAGCGCCACGAGGAGAGGCCGTAAGAGGCGCCAACGCGCGCGCGTTACCTTAGAGCCGGCGCGTGCGCGCCTCACGTCGCGGCGCAGCTCCCGCGCGCAGTAATCGCCTACGAGCGCGCGCGCCCGCAGTCATCGGCGGGTGATAATGTATGAGTGTAAATCCGGCAACTTGTCGTTTTAATATTGCAGGTAATGAACAGTCGAATGGGCCCCGTGCAATGGAATATTGTAGCGCGCGCTGGAGGGGACTGGTTTGCGCTCATTATGAGGGGAGAAGCGGTAGGTTTACTATTCCCAAGCTGCGTCATCAATTACGTGTTTACAGGCGCTGATTTTAAAATGGGCGTCTCTTTTTTCGCAAAAAATTACGGAATATATATCTATAGTTTTTCCAGTTATGATTTCTAAATCGTCGTTAAAAAATTCTCTTAGAAGTCATATGATATTACGATCTATTATGAAGAAAATTATTCACGATTTATATACAAATTAAACAATTTAATACAGCTTCATCTCGTCTCAATGTATATCTTGCCCCTTGCCGTCCCGTCGCGTCCCTTCCCGTCCCTTTCCCGTCCACGTCCCGTCCCACGTCCGTCCACAACGCCCCGTCCACACGCCCCGTCCACAGCCCGTCCACACGCCCCGTCCCACGCCCCGTCCACACGCCCCGTCCACACGCCCCGTCCACACGCCCGTCCACACGCCCCGTCCACACGCCCGCCCTGTGCGCCGTTGCCCCGCCCCGCCTCGCCTCGCCCCCTCCCTGCCCACCGCCCCCCATCCCGTCCTGTCCGTCCGTCTCGTCCGTTCCTGCCACGCCAACCCCACTCCGCCCGCCTACCCCTTCTCCGCCCCTCCCTCCGTGGCCCCGCTCCGCGCCCTGCCTAACGAAGGCACTTTGAGCCTCCAGTGGCCGGCCACTCCTTTGTTAATAACTCCATAGTTTTGTTGCTTATCTCTGCGGAAACTTCCTGATATTAATTATCCCTTATTAAAACTACGAGTGCCAGATCTCGTTTCTGTGGAGGAAATTCAACTAAAATTACTTCCCGGCCGCTTTCTTTATATTCCTAATTAGGCTCCTCGAGATTGGAAGACAATATGAGAGCTTTTTGTATGTGATAATAGTGAAGTGTTCGCGTAGTTCTTCCGGCAATAGGGCAATAAATGTCGAATTCCCTGATCATAATTTGGATTAGTTTACTTTATGTCATAGTGCTCTTAGTTATGGAGGGTAAACATGAGAATGCGAGTATCCGTGAGTATATGAGTATCCATACATTTTTGACGATATTTACATTTTAACTTCAAATGTTCCTTAAAGTAGCGAATCTTTAAAGAACTCTCACAGAAGTTTTGTACAGAATACAAGCGACAAGGTCTAAAAAGAATTCAAGAAATTGTCTAAATACGTCGAAAAATGCTAACTAAAATTATTTGTATGATTCTCGAAAGAAAACATTCACATATATCGCGTTATATCAATTTCTCGGTATAAAAGAGAATAATTTACATGAATTGTAAAAACAGAAGGGTGAAAAACTACAAAAGTAAAATTTATAATGAAAAGAACATACTGAAAAAAATTAAAATCAGAACTAATTCACATGATAGAATACTGAATAACAGTATTATTATTTATATTTTGTAAATAACTATATTATATTAATTGAACTACCATATCCAAATTATGACATTAAACGCAAGATGAATACGTGATAATGGTTAGTTCTTAATGACAAATTTAGATTTTTTATTTATAAAAATGTGCCACATGTAGCATAATACGTTTAGATGCACACTTGTTCGTACGTGAAGCAATTCATTGGTAGTTGCGTTTAAGATGTTCACGTTTCTTGTTCTTGGGTACACCATATAAATAATATGAAATGGCATGCACCCTCGATTATAATGCTTTAAGAAAAAAAATATATAAATAATAAATAGATCTTCTGCCAGCACACACAAAAAAAGCATGGGATAATATACTTCGAAGATGCCTTGAACACAAATATTTTTACAAACTTTCATTGTTTTGTAACAGACTTGAACAGATAGATTAATCACTCGCCAATTTCATTACGATGCTAGGATCAAGATACATAGCTGGAGGCGACTTCATGCAAAAAACCCAGCATTGGGGCTCACGACTCAACACACTACGAGGAAAAAACTTCTTAAAGTAACCAACAGACTTAATGTTTCTACTATATCGACTGGTGAACCTAAGTACTGGCCCACTGACGTCAATAAGCTTCCTGACCTCCTGGACTTCTACTTAGCAAAAGGGTGTGCATCTTTGTACAGTAGAAGTAAAAATCTTGCTACGACCTTTCTTCAGACCCACACCCCAGTAGAAATGACCATCAGTTCAAATATATCTGAAAGAAACTATCCTCTAAAACTAACAAGTAACAAGACAAACTGGAACAAGTACCCGATTACGTGAACAATAAACTATCTGCAAACGCACTGCTAACAACTGAAGAAAACATCGAAGACGCAATACGGCACCTATCTGACACATTACAAGACGCTGCCTGGGTCGCAACACAAGAGAAACAATAAATAAATCGTCAACGTATCCCGCAGAAATAAGACAAAAAGTGGTAGAAAAACGTCGACTTCGACGAATATTCATGACGACACGACAACCATATGACAAAATAAAAATATAACACAGCAGCCAGACAATTAACACGTCAAATTAAGGAATACGAAAACAAATCATTCTCTAATTACATTGAAGCACTATCACCTACTGCTGAAACTAATTATTCGCTTTGGAAAGCAATAGAAAACTAAAGCGACCCCAACAGCACATCTCACCAATTCGAAAAGAAGATGGCACGTGGGCAAGAAGCGCAGAAGAAAAAGTCGAGATGGACGCGCCTTTACAGTTATCTCTGCCCATAGAGCATTTCAACTCACGAGAAGTCGAACAAACAATCAAAAAAACACACGCAATCCTGCAAAGAAGTCCAGGATTTGACCTTATTTACCGGCAAAATGTTGCAGGAAATGCCAAGTAAAGGATATGAACTCGTAACAAGCATATTCAACGCGATACTTCGAAATATCCATTACCCTTGTCAATGGAAATACGCTCAAATAATTGCCATCGTGAAACCAGGAAAGACTGCAACGGAAGTTACATCGTACCGACCTATTAGCCTGCTACCAGTCCTATCAAAAGTAGTTTGAAAACTTCTCTTACAGCGCCTGAAGCCTATAATTAAAGAAGCGATTCTGACTTTCATTCAGCTTTCGAGAGGGACACTCAACAATAGAACAGACCATCGTATTGTAAACACAATTTCTCAAAGCTGGAAAAAAAAGCTATATTGTTCTGCAGCATTCCTAGACATACAACAAGCATTCGACAAGGTATGGTATGAAGGAATTCTATTTAAATAAAAAAAACTTCTCCCGCACTCATACTATTTACTTCTCAAATCCTATCTTTGCGATCGCCTATTTCAAGTGAAATATCAGGACGCTCTATCGGAATTCCAACCTATTTCTGCAGGAGTGCCACAAGGAAGTATTCTTGGACCTTTTTTATATCTTATAATCAACTTCAGACTTACCAACAACAGAAAGAACTACAATAGCCACCTTTGCGGACGACACACATATTCTTTCTGTGCAAATGAAGACCCCTCCTGCGCATCACAACATCTTCAGAACATCTAAACAAAATCGAAGATTGGAGTCATCGTTGGCGAGTCACCGTAAATGAAACAAATCAAAACATATAACATTTTCACTAAGAAAAGAAAACTGCCCAAAAGTAAAACTAAACACACAAGAACTCCACGAAGGCTGATACTATCAATATCTTGGTCTGCATTTGATAGACGCTGACTTGGAAAACCCACATCAAAACAAAGAGAAAGAAGCGCAGCTTAAAGTCCTCAAATTGTCATGGCTAATAAACAGACAATCAAAGCTGTCCCTTGCATAACAAAATACAGATTTATAAAACTATAATCAAACCAACATGGACCTATGGTATTGAAATTGTGGGGCTCTTCCAGTAAATCGAATCTAGAAATTTTAAAACAGATTCGAAGCTAAAACACTAAGAAAACTGTTGGTACGTGACAACAAGACGATATACAGAGACCTAGACATCGTCCCGCTGGAGGAAGTAATCGCCACAAAGAGCACAGCATACCAGAGAAGATTGTACAACCACCCAAATCACCTCTCAACAAGCCTACTAGATAACAGTAGCACGTGTATAGACTGAGGAGAGAGAGTATTTTAGATCTGCGCATACCGATTTTGTAAATGAAATCTTTCATTGTCATAAAATTGTTCACGTCGGAAATGTATCTGTTGCACCATTTGCTTATTTTCCGATAGAACAGATTGTAAATTATGGCAGAAAATAAAATAAAAAAAATTTCATTTTACGATAAACGGTCACTGAAGTCATCGCTACAGAGTAGTAGAGTGCAACTCTTCATGTTTTATGAAGAAAACATTAGTTAGCAGAGATATGTATGTTTTGTAAAACGTATGCCGGCATAATTCCACAAGAGGGGTCTTTAAGATGCAAATAAATTTTATTTCATAAAGTTCCCTGCAGATGTTTTTGCGCTCGACTTATTGAACTCCATTCGAATTAAGAGTAAGCAGCACGAAAATACATGAAGTCGTCACCCGGGCAGCCCAGATCATGCACAGAGCACGAAAATACAGCTGGAGAGAATTACTCCCAATGCACCCACATTTTAAAGACTGCGATTTATACTAAAATAAATTCCATATTTCATTACGAGAATTCACAATGCAAGAATCACCGCGCCAGAATTTTCATTTTGCAATTTTACACCCAGGATATTAATATCTAATTTGTAGTGGACAAAGTTTATTCGCCTGGGTATACTCACGTTTGCTCTACTTTTCATTTTCGCTCCTTAGTTACCAGTTCCATGCATATTATATATTCATAAAATTAACTATTAATGCAGTAAACAATAACTTGGGTAAGTTAGGAAATTGTGTTAATAAACTAATTAATTCCCTCTACATTATTTCTAACGATAATAATTTTCCGATTTACTAATTTAACAGTTGATCTCAGTAAGTAATTATGAGATTTTTTTGAAAGAAATGGCCCCGTACTATTAATTATTATTATAAGTTTTCTAAAATAGATCGTTTATCGGATACCGGTGGGAATAGCTACAAATACGCCAATTATAATTAAATTACAACATTATAAATTTCAATTAATATTCATAGAGAATACTTGACATCGTTCAAAATTTAAAATATAAATTGGTAGTATTTTACAACAAAGACTATAATAAAAGTAATTAGTGGATGATAAATATTGTACCTAAAATACCGATTATGTTCTACGAATAAAAGGATTATCCTTCTAAGAGCAACAATTCTCGTACAAAGGTTCACAGTTTCCGAAATATCACTTCCTTCCTCTTCAACAGTAATTGAAAACACTTCGTCAGCGCGTCAAACGATCAAAAATGCATCCACCTCCCAAAACAGATTACAAAACAACCTGTAAACTTACGTTCCGCTTTTCGCCGCAGCGTTTTCAATTAAGGTCCTTTGTCGGACGCACCTACCGTAGCCGGCGCTCGCTCCTCTCTAAAATTGAATTCATACCTCCATTAAAAATTCTTTCAATAGCTTACGTCCTTGTCTGCCGGCCCACTCCCTCCCCCGTACGCCTTTTCAGCGCCGCACAATGAGAACCTGGAAATAATGCAAATAGATACATCACTTTTAAGGCCACAAATGGGTTCCCTCCGTGGCGAGACCGGGGGTCGCAGCCAGCCCCACAGAGCGCCAGCCGCGCGCCCGCCAGCCCACCTAATGACCTCGCGGCCGCCATTTGAATAACAATCGAAGGCTGTTACCGCGTCGCGTGACGGCGTCCCGTTCATGCGCTCCGCCCATTAGTACCAGGCTCCGCCGCTGCAAGTCCGTGGCGGCGCTGCGGTGTTCCCACTTGCTCGCCGCGCCGCGCGTCTGTGCTTATCGCGTCGCCGGCGCGGAGACGAAGGCGGCCAAAGCGGAGGCGGAGGCGGAGGCGGAGGCGGAGGCGGCGGCGGAGGCGGCGGCGGAGGCGGAGGCGGAGGCGGAGGCGGAGGCGGAGAGGTACAAAGACAAGGCGGAACAGCTAGCACATAGGTAGAGGGGTAAGAGCTGCGATTTAGACGGCAAAGTGTTGTGGAAGAGAACATACATCTATTTCCTCTCCACATGTATTGACATTTACGTAGTATTGTTGTTGCAAAAACAAACCACCGTCTCTAGAGAAGCACAATCTTTCTCGTATAGTTGAAGGGAAATTTTCTTGAGTTTAGGTCAATAATAAACGTCATTTAAAGTGAAACAGTTTCTGTTTTCGTGCAGCCTTCATCGGGGCTATCAGAGAGGGATGTTCCCCATTTACTAACTACAATATATGCATCTAATAGTAGCCTATATCACAATTTTCAATACCTATGGATTCACCTTTTACTCAGGTTCTCTCGGACTCATCCACATTATAACGACACTTTCTTCCCACATATTCCTTTCTGCACTTCCTGGCCTGCATTCTCACTCATTACTTTTACTTAACACGCCACTTTCTCGTCTCGTCAGTTTTCTAATCTCTTTAAGCAGGCCTTTTTTTTGCTGTTCCCAACAGCTGGTGCCTAAATTATTTTTCACGTTATCTCTATATTTTCCCCCGTAATAGTAGAATTGACATGTGACTTTAAGACGGTACTTAAATGTAAATATTCATTAAAAAGGTTTAAGTCTATGTTGAAAAATTGTTTCTAAATACGAATAATGTTGAACTTATTTTTTACAGAAAGTGTTTGATTTTTCAACAATCATCATTGAAAGAAAGTTAAGCAATTTTACTAACAAGTGTAGTAATGTAAACAAACACCGTTAACGTAAATATTAACAACGTGAGAGAGTTTTATAATAGTGAATCTCCAAAAGCACAAATTTCCCCGCATTATTTCTAAATTTGCAATTTTAAGAAATTCAGACAGTTAAACGAAAATAAGACCCATACCATTCTTTTAAGCATCCCTTTTTCAATAAGTGAAAAAAGTTAAAGAAAAATATTGGAGCATGTTTTGATAATCTTTTATTGTCTACATGATCTCGAATATCAATTTTGAACAAAATCAGCTGAAAGGTTTAGGCTCTAGCATGGACCACAGACGTTTCGCCGTCAATCGATTTTTCGGAATCAAGACCCTACAAAACATGAATTCTGGAACCACTACGTGTATATTTATCAAAATAATTTATTCAATTTTTCGCTACCGGGGCCCGGCAGTAAGAGTTTTGAGCTTCGATGTTTCATCGTAAGATCGAGAAAGTAAAAATCAAAAATTAAAATGTACCAAAATAGGCTTTTTTTGTCATTTTTGTTGTTGTGTAAGGCATTTATCTCTAGCCATTTTAAATGTTTAATTCAAAAGCAAAAGCATTTCATCTTTAACTCAAAAGCAAAACTACAAATATTTTACAAAAATGTACGAGACAATAATTAAAGAACTAATGGATAAAAAACCTCTAATATGAAACTTGTAATTTTAAGAAATTCAGTGATAAAAGAAAAAATCGGACTTAAGCCATGTTTATAGCTTTTTTCACTCTCTTCTAGCAAGAAATTTACAGAAAAAATTGGAGCCACTTTAAAAAAAAATTGAAAATGTCCCGAGGGAAGTAAAGGCCTTGCAAAATTCCAAGAATTCGTTCCAAATTTGAATGACTTCGAGTCGGGTCACATCGTTCGGGTACATAACTGTTCCCTATATCAATAAAAATCTTTTTCAGTTTAAGAGAACCCAAAAAGGAATACTTTCATTGACCTCTCGAAACTGAATTTCTTCTCTTCATAACTTTCTCTGAACTACGTATATTAATCATATACACGTACATATACGAGAAAAATAATGATTAAGAACCCCGAGACTTATAATTGTAGGTGTTGGGATGAATGAATTTCAAAATTTACCTTTAAAGGAATACGGCATGAGCTCTGTGGTAAAAAGTAATTAATTTGCATAATGTTGTTCATGTATAGTTTCTCTGGGAGAGGAAAAAAATGAGTTGAAAACGTGAAGAACATAAGTTGGCTACAAATATTGGTGATCTCGATTCACTTGTTACAAAATAGCCACAAGGAAGATGACATGATTTGCTCGAAATACTCGTATATTTCTGAAACAATCGATTTCATGTTAGGAACTACAGTAGATATGGCGGACACTTCTATTGTTAGATTACGCCACGACATTTGTACACTCTGTCATTAAGTAGCATGCCAAGCTCTAGTAAAGTGTTACGGTTAAATTTCCAATGATGTGTGGCTAAAGAAGAGAGATAAAAGGGAAAATAATCAGAACAGTGGGAGCGAAGAGAGATGGAGATATTAACCAATAAGAAAAAAGGACAAGATGATTTATTACGAGTGGCATACACCGAAAGGTAATAATAGCAGATATATAAAAAGAGACGTGGCAGGTAGAAAGAAATAGAAAACACACAGAAAAAATTCATAACACACATATTAAAAAAATGCGCCAGCGATATAATCTCTACCTGTTCATCTATACATACGTTTTGCATTTTTTATGTGCTACTTCGAGGTCAAGCACTTATGTGACGTTGGTCGTGGGTTTATGGAATAGCTGAGTGACGTTTCTACGCAACACGGAGGTTCTTTGTTTCTTTCACTGCATACCTTTCTTTGTAAGACAGATTCCCTTGCGCGTTGCATATCTGTGACAACGTCATGTGTTTTATACGCTTTGTCACTTCTGTGTTTTTATCGCAGTTACGCGCTGAAATTCGGATATATCAAGAAAAGAGTAGCGCCATATAAGAGTAGAAAATTTTAAAATGAAATTTTAGATACTTTATCTTTTCAAAACGGAATGAAATCTTAAGCATAAATTGAAATAGTAATATATAACACATTTAATATTCTATCACAATGAATATTTTAGATGTGTTATGTTTATTATATTGTAAGTTTCTTGACTTTAACAATACAGACTGAATTTTTTATAAATAAAAAATAATTATCAAGCTAGTAAATTATACAGCATGAAAAAATTGTAATAAAACACACAGTCTGTTTTATGAAGGTCAAGAAACTTACAATAAAATAAACATTAAATATTATATGTTATCCAAATCTCAAAAAAGGTAATTAAGATATTATAAACAAAATACAATATTAAGGTGTATAAATAGAGGAAGACAAATGTATAACTATATTTCTTTTTATTAAGAATACGCATAGCGAAAAAAAAGAAAAGAAAAGAAAATACCGGGCGCACATCCCACGCTATGCTAGTAAAACAGCGTACGTGTTGGGTTTGCGCTGTCCGGGGTGCGCCGCGTCTCAGTCGATTGAGCTGCCGTTTCGGCCATCAAGTTGTGCCCTTCTTCAGAGCTACATACTGCTGGCTCACCCCGGACAGCCAAATATCCAATGAATCCGGCCGCGGAAGCCGCCTACGAACACAGCATACCTGTTTCCGTAACTGTAGGCATTGCCTGCATTGCATATATACCAGTTACGTCAAGGTCGATACCACCGCCAGAAATCCGTCGTACGGGTACCAAGACATAATTACCTTTGAACGCACATTACCTGGCCACAAGAGAGCAGTAGGAAGTCAAAGTCACTCTGATGCTTAACACATGAAATACGATTATGCGGGATTTAAATGCATACGATTTACATTACATGCATTTACATTACCGTACATTCAAGAGCGTTTATGGATATTCTTTATTTATATTTTTATTTTTATGCGCTTATCTTCTTTTTTAATGCAATTCCACCAAGTTTGAAATGGAGGGGTTACTACACATAGTTTCGTTTTTCGACGCTAGTGCGCTAAGAAGCTCGTGGCATGCCACTGTGCCATGAGGCATGCCACAACCATCCGGAGGGCACTTCGGCATCGCTGAAACATACGAAGTGGTATGTAACTAAATCTGGCACATACGAACTATAAACGCCTGTGTTCAGGCGAGTGCCCACGGGCACAGCCTGTCGAAGGTCACAGCCCAAACTCCAGGGCGTCTTGAACCTGCGCGAGAGGGGCGGAGCGCGGGGGCGGAGCGCGGGGGCGGAGCGCGGGGGTGGAGCGCGGGGGCGGAGCGCGGGGGCGGCGTGTCGGGGCCACGAGGGCCGAGCGCGCGTCCCGGGGGCCGGGTATGACCGCCGCGGCCGCGCGCGTCGCCGCCCCGCGGGACTGGCTAATGCACGGGGCGCCCGGAGGAGCCACGCCCCCCTCCCGCCGATGGGACAGCGTCCGTTGCTTCTCAGGCGTCGCCGAGGTCCTACTGTTCGAGCCCAGACGGGGGCCGAAGGTTTTAGACATTAGCTACACAGCGGATTCAGTTACCGTCTGGAGCAGAATTCTAGCGGTCGGCCGCTCTCTTCGGTAACTTTCTGTGGTTTCTCCGATCAACACCAGGCGAATGCCGGAGCAGATCTGTAAAAGCGGGCAACGGACCGCATGTGATTTATCCCGCTCATATTGCCCTCTTCTCTTCCTTGACACTTACACATAGATAGACAGAGACCCACTTACAGAGGTATCTCAAGGAGGGAATCGTGCAAGTCCTCGTGTATGTCGGTGCGGGTCTCACGTTCATGCAGGGTGGGAACACCGGCGACATGGAATTGTAACACGAAAAACGTACAGAAGTATCACAATAGGGGAATTGATACACTAAATATTCCCTCACTCCTCTCTCAATGCTACGCCATTGTCCCTCAATGTGGGTGCGGGAGGAGCACCATTAGCAAATTACCATTAATAAATTTAAATTGCTCAAATATATAGTCACCCTGGCTGGGAATCGAACTCTGGTCTTCTGATTTACACACAGTTGCTCTAATCACTGACCTACTAATAAATTGAACACATTTGGCTGACACGTTGTCCGCTATATGACTCATCGACAGTCGAAGAGTATTAACGTCCTTATTCATATTAAATTAGCGGTTAAAATTCACTGTTGCTTAGCAACGAAAAGAAGCTTTGAGTCCAATAAAGAACTGAAAGAGGCGGAATCACTCACGAGTCTTTTCCAATGTTCAGTTACTACTCCAGAATTTGATTATAGCTGATTGAGAGAAACAGGAGGAAGGTTACTGGATATCAGTAGCAATAATGTCTATACACTTAGCACATCCTATGCAATTTAGTCTGGTGTAGGGTTTATAGGCGCAGAGGTGATGTGAGAAATGTTTTTTAATGATCCAGTGAATTTTGAGCGTTTGTGTTCTATTGTCTTGGTAGTGCTGAGTATTATAGGCTTGAAATTATTTACCAAATAAGCAGCTAAATAGCTGTGTGAACATATATGCCGTAAATTGAGGCAAGTAGACGCGACGCACATACATTTTTTATTTCATCAAGTCGAGAATATTTACTGGAATAACCTCAGATCTTTTTATTTGTGAAGAACGGTGACCTATTGATTGGGAAAGTATATTTCTGATGTTCATCTTATTTTCTTAATTTTGTCGGCTTAAATTAATATTATTTATTTTTTTCCGATTCGTAAGAAAGATGTAGAACAAAAATTTGTCTCGATGGAGGTTTTAATGAAGTTATTAAGTAAACTTACAGTCTCTTTACACTGTTGACTTAGTATCCAAGAATGATTAAAATAATAATAATATTAGCGAGAAATTTATGATGTAGTAAAGATAAAATGCAATTTTAAATATTATTATGCCCGAAGAAATACTGTATAAATGATTTAAAACAGTCTCCTTCAATGTAATACTAAGTTATTTTCCACAAATACAAATTGACACATTCGTCAAACAATATAGAGATAACAAGGAGAGAAATGCAAATGCAAACGGAAACAGAATTGCTACGAGTGTCAAACGTTTCCCTCGCATCCGATATGCAATACACCTGCAGTACGCAATCAGGATGTACCCTAAATCGGATGTTGACCTCGGTTCCATAGCATAAACCGACACATCGGCTAATAGCCTAAGACCGCCGGCTGTGTCAGGCAAATAGGAACAAAATCCACATTTGATAATACTGTCTGTTTACGTCTCGCTAAAATGTAAATAAAACATTATTACATGCACTCAGCCGCTCAGAGTGTTTCGCGGTGAACGGTCGAATGGGTACGAATAAGTTATAGCTAGCTATTGATATTCAATATCGCAGAGCAAATATTGGCGTTGTTCCTGTGCAATAAAGCAAGAGTACGTCCTACAAGCCAGCGAGAGAAGGGAATAGGGAATGATGACGAGAGAGACCGCTACTGGACAAATGATTTTGACATTTCTTGAAGTGCAGAGGAAAAAAAAGACAACGTAATAAAAAATCTATAATTGTTAGTTTTATTGGAATGAAGTAAAAATATTATGTTTGATTTTAATATAAACTTTTTTAAATACTAGTTTTGATTCAGTAACATTCTATTCGGTCCAATCGCTGTCATAAAGAAAGGTTTTCAGGAAAATTGTCCTTTTTCTGGAATTATATGTTGCGATATGTACAGTCCAAAATAAACAGTATCGAAACGAACATCAAACCATAGACAAGGGCAAAATAATTTATACGAATACTTTTCAGTCACTTTCAGTTTAGAATAACTTTAGGAAAAGCATAATGTTGGGAAACATGTTTTGCGAGAACTCCCCGTTCTTCATCGCACTTTAACACTTAAACTAAATAGCCTTCGAATAAACCCAGACTTAGAGGGGTCTGATTGAATTTAAATGAGGTATACAAGTGATTCTGTGCTAGTTCATGACAACTATACGAGTAATCCCCCTGTCTTACAAAGCGTGCACCCTCTTTACATTCATTCTCGTGACATATTCACAGCAGTGTGTTTCCACTATTTATGAGGAGCGTCTATCGGTGGGACACACGCAGTGGGAGAGAGCAGTCGCCGGTGCGATGCGGAAGGGAGGGGAGGGGAGTGAGGAAGGGAGGGATGTGGTCGAGGGGGAGGGGGAGTTGTCGGTGCCGGCAGAGTCAGGTACGGGGCTACTCTGCCTCACCCAGCCACGCAACCGACAGCCGAGGGTCGGCCTCCGTTATAGGAACAGGGCATCCCCGTTATGAATAAGTAACTTGTTTGCGTGTTCACCCACTTCCACTCAGATTGCTGGGAGCTGTCTTTCGGGATATATTTTTGACTATGGCAATTTGGCCACCGAAATTATTTTTGGTCAATGTAACAGTTTTTGTTGAGTTCACGAACCAATAGATGCGCATTCTCGGGAGTAATTTAAAGAAGGAAATAACAGTAAATAAGAAATAGTTTTCTTTCGTTTTAGAACCATTAATAATAATCAAACCAATAAAAAAATGCAAGAGTGTTGTTACCAACATAAACGGTGCTGTAGTTATTGACATATCCATCCTTAACAAAAGACACAATTATTAATAGTTAGTATCTCTTCTATTGCCTTAGTCCAGCTAGGAACTTCTTGGAATATTATCTAGCGTAGTGAAAATATTGTCTAGTTCCGACTCAAAGTTTATTTTAAGTTACAAAAATATATTGAAATTAATTTATACTTCCAATGAGTTTTATCATTTGATGATATAATAACATCCATAATATTGTAATATCTTAGAAATTACAAATTTCTTAATATTCACATTCATATTTTCAAAATAGTTTAAGTTTCATTGAGTAACTTAATAGATATGGTTGTTCTACTGAAGCAAATAAAGCGTCAATAACTTTCATAAAATAATATCACGCAATATTCATGCACATTAAAACGCCAAAATGAAATTAAGACGATGTTAACCGAAGACAAATGCCATTTTTATGCGGAGAGAAATAATTTATATTCGACTTTAAAGATTAGCTATTTGTGAAAACAAAACAACTTATAACCCATGTTCCAAGACAAACAGAGTCGTCGTTTAGACTACTCGCGCCGTTAACCTCCCCAACCGCCGCTCTCTCACTTTCTATCTCTCTTTCCTTTCCTCCAACTGTCTCGGAAGTGGAAACGCCTTCTGGATTCTACTAACTCCCCGACGTCTGCGCTGCGTTTGGCGATCCGCGAATTTCAATTCCGCACGAAATCCTCCGACCCGATTTTAACTTTCATTCTCATTGGCGAATTGTCTATCGATCGCCAAAGAGGGAGATTTTCATTGGCTGAAAAAGCATCAAGTGTCGACTTCAAGGAACAGCATGATATATGACATCACCCTCCAAAAATACTGGAGAGCTAATGTACACTAATGGACTTTAAAAGAGATTTCTTGGAGGTTGTCCAGGTCTCCGGCGAAATTCTACCGACAGGAGGAAGAATTCGTATTAGAAAACGCACCATCGCTTTATTTTGGAGTGTGGATGCGGGTGCGGTGCCAAGTTTTCTATGAAACATGGACCTGTAACAAAAGCGGGGCCAGCACTACATCGTAAAGAAAGCATTAATGAAAACACACTGCTTTGAATTTTAAATTATTAAAATATATTCGGAGGCCGCGCCATTGAAGCAAAGAATCTATAAACTTCCAAAGAAATAGGCCAACTGGTAACTCTAACATAAATGGTATACAAAACAGAGAAATGCACAAATCTTCATTTTTACCTGAAACTAGGTAGTGATCACAGAGAATATTTAAATTAAATAATTTATTTATAACAATATACTCGCACTTTAATTATTACGTAGATTCACAATTAAACGTCAGCAATATTTGTAGACATATAAAACACTATAACCTTCCCGGATGCAAATGTATATTTCGGATTAAGGGTACTACAAAAAAATTGCACACCCCGTTGGCCAAAATATAGTCATCATCCAAAACTACGTTTTTGATGATAATCGTATGTTACCAAGCCTTTAATCTACCAATTACTTCCCAAATACAAAGATAATATTATGCCCTTTCGATTATTTGGTGTTCAAACATGTACACCTTGTATGCACAACTTAGATCTGTGATTTTTATAATGTGATTCAGAAGACCACAATTTCGTTGTCCAGGAATGTAGCAATATTACAGAAGATCATATTGGTGTCTGAATCTGATTTTGTACGAATTTGAAAAAAGTACTACTTTCTGTTAAATATTTTGCACTAATATAAATTCCATGAAACAAAATTAATAATACTAATTGATAATTCGATAAAAAGAGTCAACCCCTGAAGTAAATGTGGCAAAATTATTTACGCAAAATATTGGAAAACAGGTGATGAAAGAGTTAGCAGTCATGCGTCACATTTACATTTATTCCACATAATTATACATATTTATGAAGGCGCCAAAACTGATTAAAACATGACATTTATTAAGAGTCGATTGACATATTGCTTTTCATGCGCTTCGTGAGGCATTTGACAATGAATGTAATAAATTGGCGAGTTGCAGCATTTTGCGTCGCACTGTTTCTGGCTAACGCAGATGACAAAAATATTTTATATATCAGAAAAATGTGCCCTTGAACAGATTTTGGTCTAGATTTATAAGTTAAAACACACAAACAAGTTTTCAGACTTGTTCCAATTGGAAAATGATAATGTGATAAATATCAAATCCTAAAATATGAAACCTGCCGTGAGAAAGGATCAAGTGGCTGATACATTCTGAAATAGTGTATCTGGATGCAGTTTTCACGTGGATAATCTTAGCTTTCATATAATCGCTTACTGTTCTTAATTAATAATATGAGACAATATTCTGGGTATCCTTATGCTACGTAAACTACATTTAACACACGGTATAATTCTGGTCAGATAAATTCCCCAATGTGTGATTCATAGTTGCTTACATATTTCATTCTACACAATGTGCTATTGCTTCAGACGCTATTTTCAACAACCATTTCGTTCGACATTTCCAAACTAATTTCGCTCCGGAACGAATATTTACGAAGTAATTTCCGACGCTAAGCTTCATCAAGAAACGTTCCGCCACTTTATCTTTATTACATTTATTATTAATGGCACAATTGAAAATTATAAATAAAAATGTCTGCTAAACGAATCTGGCATCTGAAATTGCAATCTCAAAGCATCGCTCCTCACGACAGGCATGGTGTGCAGCCGTCGAACTCGGGCGAGTATTTTCTGCATAAGAACAAGATGAAGGGCGGGATAAGGTTTGTCGAACAACGGCCTCGACACTAACCAGCGCCGGTTCGAAATATGAAATGAAATTTCCTCACGCAAGGTTAGCGGAGTGCAGACGACAGAGAGGACGAGGAGGAGATATCGGAGAATGAGAGTAGGAAGAAAGGGGAAGGGAAGGTAATGACTCTGAGAGACCAGAGAGAACGAAACAATTGGTGGGACATAGAAATTAAGTCGTTTTTTTTATTTATTTAAGGTCGCATCAACTTCTAGGTCATTAGCGATTACTATTGCTTGTAACGGTAGGGTAACTGTAAGGATGATACGATATGATGATGATAGGGGGTGAAATGACGAACACAATACAAACATGCCTGAGGCGGGACTCCATCCCGCGATCGCTATGGAACTGCTGACTTAACAATCTCGGTCACTGGATCGGCAAAGTGAAAATAGTGTAAATCTAAAAAGGTGCGAACAGCAGGCACTACATTTTTTTACATTAGCTTTATAAATGACCTTTTCTGATGCAAGAAATTGTTCATAAAAGGACATTTTACAGCACAAAATTTTACTTATTAGTATTTTACGACGCGAATGATTGCGACATCACACATTCATCCAATCTCAGAGAGGGAATCACGGCGAGGTAGCGGTAAACGGAACAGCCACAAGCAGAGATAACAAATACCAAAGACGTCATAAGAAAGTTGTTTCGCAAAATTAAATTTGATTCTGTTATACAAAACAAAATAGTGTACGCAACACATTTATAATGTTGCTTTGTTGCATTCCTACAATTTTCAAAACTCTCTCCTAACATGTACACTCGCAATAAAGCTTAACATTATAAACTAATTGCATAAACTACTATTAAGAGAGGGAAAAACACACTGTGACGTTGAGTCATTGGTTTTCAGGCAGAGCTGCTCGGAGAGAGGCACGAGAGCACACGCGTCAATACCGTTTTCGTGCAGCCTGCACGGACTTGTCGTTTGAAGCGTGTGTGTCGTGCAGCCACACAAACACGCCGACTCTCAAACCCACGTTTATCACCCGATGAAAAAGTGGAAGTGTTTGTTTTACTTTTCAGTCAAGAAAATCATGTTAAATATTCGTATCGTTAATATGATTTCTATATTTGAAAAAAAAAAACTCCTCTAATTCTCTGAAAATACGAAGTTGGTTTACGGACGACAAAGTGGTAGAATATGGAAAGAATACATTTCAAAACTTTCGTAGTACAATACAGCGTGTGGATAGTAAAAATAAAACAATAAATTAGTGTCAGTAAACTATGCGTCAAAAATAAATCGTGTTCCTAGTACAGAGTCTCACGAAAGAGTCTCCGTACTGAGCCGAATCAGGATCTCTTATAAAAAATTGCAATTAGTTTGGTAACAACCAAACTGAATTGAATTGAATTTGTCTTATTTTACGTGGCGAGACTCGGGCCATGAGGCCCGCTCTTCCGTCTGACCACGCAAATTTCGCTACGCTCCTTTCATCTACTAGAAGAGAAAGGAGGTATTTCTTGGGCGAGAAAGAGGCGATTTGAATTTAGCTCAGAGGCGTCATTTAGGCTTGAGGATCTTTTACATGCAAGTAAATCTACTAACATGGGACAGCCGGCTTTACTTCACCTCCGAAGGAAGGCGTACGAAGGATTTTTTTCGCCCTCTTCCACAGCTTCGATCGGGTTTGAACCCGCCAACTTGGGTACAACAGTCCGGTACGCTAACCGTTACACCATCGCTGCCGCTGGTGTCACTGGGAAACAAGTGAATAGAACTTTACTTCTAGCATCTGTTATGAGAGCGGAGAGTATTTACGTTTTCTTTTACAAGCTCCAGCTCGTGCCACCAACATAATTGTTGTGATTAACTGTCTCACCAGCAAGGGACCACTGTCGAGAGACACTCTTAGCGCACGTTACATGCACACACTTTTAATGCTCTGATAAATGCATAAAATGAACGTTTTTTCTGAAATACCAGCTTCATTAGACACAGTAAAATAGACAGTCATGACTCTGGCCGCGGTCGTTTACGACATCATTTAACACACCTCTACGGGGAGGACACATACAGAACCTGTAAAGAACTCGGATCAATATAAACAAGAGCGCCCTACATCCTTGCGCAGTACAGCCCCTGAAGAGGACCGCGACATGTCGGTCGAAACGTCGGCACATCAGCCATCGACGCGGCGTCACCCGGACAGCCCAGATCACAGTAAAATATATTTCTTCGGGTGTAGGATATTACTATTATTCCAAAAATCAGCTCTGATTTAAGTTACAAATCATACAACAGGAGCCTTCACGTAAAACAAGCAATGGCCAAAGTAACACCACGTGACAAGCCAATTTTTCGTCTCACTTTTCCAAATATGCTTTATGCGGCCGTAACACATCGACAGCGAGGGGAGCGAGCGAGCGAAGCGATCGCGGGGTGGGGGAGGGGGGCTAGAGCGGAGTGGGCAAGCGAAGGGGGGCTGAAGAGACGGGAGTGCCAGCCGAGCGCGCCGGATGGCCCTCTCGTGACGCGAGGGGGAGTGCCGCAGGGACAGCCAAGGGGCCCCGCCTAGGTGATAACTTACTCCCGAACATATGCGACACAGGTGACACGGCCGGCGGCAGGCAGGGTGGGGCCGAAGGGAGGGGGAAGGGGGAGGTCGGAGCAGGGCCATCTGCGAATCCTTTGGGGACAATCCTCGGATGATAGGACGCAGAGGTTGAGGGTGCGGGCATATTCGCGCGGGGCGGAGACGGCCGCGCAGTTAGATTACGGTCGACGGAGACAGATGCTTTGTTCAGGCCAGTGGTCGATTAGTTTGTTTCGATATCGTCGCCTAATATAATCCTGTAAGAATTAAAATATTTCGAAAAGGATGTGAGAACTTCATCATGTATTCTGTGCTTGAAACATTCAAAGTGAAACTATACACACCGAAGGTATACGGACAGGTTACAATCGCCGAATATCAAAGAGCGCTATTCACCGTCAACATGCTTTCAACTAAAGTCGCAAAAAACGACTTTTCATCAAATAATTTTTGTTAGTAATATTTTTTTAAATAGAAAGTTTTAGTGAACTAACATTCCACCTTTATAAATACATTAGTTTTATCCGATTATTGTTTTGCTAGAGGAGTGACAAAATAAAAAAAATATTTGAGAGCACAAGTTAGTCTACGATTGTGAAATGAAAACGAATCATTTCTATATACAACTCACCGATCACAATTTTAAAACAGTTTTGCATAAATGAGTATCAATATAATATATTTCTCATGATACTAAACGTCTGGAATATGTATTATTTCACGTGACTGAACAGAGTGTATGGAGGAGGGACTAGAGTTTCATGAGGAAAAGGTCAGAAATACCAAAAATGAGGAAGAGCACACCAATTTAACAAAATGAAATTATTTAAGGAAAATGGAGAGAAGCTCAGGAAAATATCGCTGAGCTTACAGAAAATCTGTTATTTTGAAACACTTCGTAAAATCCAGGCACTAAAGTACGCGAGAGAATCACTAGAGGTTTTCTTTAGAAAAACAATCGAGAAGCGCTTTCGGGCCACTACAAGGGATCAGAGACGTTGCAGAGTTTCGAGTGTCATATACATGGTTACATCTGGGTATGATATATACCGTTTGATCACAGCCAAAACAGAAAGAATAAATAGAGCAACGTTAAAAACGTAAATAAAACTGTCTCTTTTCACCGAATTGTGTGGCGTGTAAACATATGCATTATTCAGTGAATCAGAATTCATGGATCACTGTTCCTCGAGCAGAAAGCTGTAATATTTATTAAAATTTTTGCTGTAGAATTACATAATTATTTTCAATCACAGTTACCTCGGTGTTTGTATCACACAAATGGATATTCAGGCACAATGTAGCATATGATTCCAAAACTGAATACATTTGCACAACAAACAGTAATCTGAACTTTATGACAATCCATGAACGACTATTTGTTTTCTGCCACAAATACGATGAAACCATTTAGAGCCCAAACGACACCCTGGGGGAATGTATTAAGTACACTACACGGTGAGCGGTACATCTAGCGCTGAATGGTTGCTGGATATAATAATATGCAGGGAAGCAGCAAAAAAAGCCAGCTCCCTCGGGAGACGGCAGTGACAAATGAAGCCATGATGAGTGAATTACTGAGAAGCCCACAGAGGAAATGCGAGGCACGCGAGTTCACGCATTAGTGGCAGCCAAGGGGTAGGCGTTGAATGAGGTGGGGGGGGGGTGTCGAGGGAGTTCGCCGGCGAGGCTCGCGCGCCATCACCACCAATCATCGGCGCGGACAGCCCCCATCGCTGTCCGACTATCGCCCGTTCCGTCCCATTGCGCGGTGCAGATAGCGGCGCCCCACGCGCCCGAAAGAAACAGCCCTCCCGCAATTACGCTAAGGCGGCGGCGGCGGCGTCACCGCGAAGAACACAACCCCCTCCTTCCCTGCTTGCCCTGCGCCGATTTTCTCCCCGTTCTGCCCGTCGCTGCCCCACACTCCTTCCTATTCATCTCATTTCCTCATCCTCCCTCGCCTCCTCCCCGCCCCGACACTCCTGGCCTCGCGCGCTATGCTAAAGCTTCTTGTTATTACACCAGAGTTGGCGGATTCTACCCGACGACATATCAAGTGAAACCCACCCTAAAAGCAACTCCAAGTGAGTTCAGTAAAAATATCTTTCGTTTTTGATAGTCTCTTGAAATGGCAGCCTATGTTTGTGGTGATGATTCTCCTTCGAACCCACAGTGAAACCGTCTTAGAGATGGTTTGCACTAACCTGGCGGCTTTGTGAAGCCCACGAGAGTTGGTGAGCGAGTTCATTTACCAGTGAGTTGCTTTTGACTGGTACAAAACCTGCCGGGATAGCCTTCACGTAACCTTTCGCCTATGGAGATTAATGTTCAAATATCGCACACTTTCCGATAAAATATGTATCAATGTCGCAGCAAATTCGTGGCAGGAATATGTCATTCCAACAACACTCTAACATCACTCATATCACGAAATGATTATCAACCAAGAAACAAAGTATTCCTCCAGCTCAAAGAGTCTTAGATTCGAACCCAGCCTCGATCGTGTGTATGTTTGTGTTGCCCTTTACTGTTCTCCCTACAGTTAGAATATCACAGTGGTACACAATCACACTGCATGACTAAGTTGTTTAATAGCGTCCTTAAAAATCATTTCTAATGATAATAAAATCGCCTCTATGAAAAATAAACTATCTCAATAAAAACAGTATTGAACTAACTAAATGTAATATATACATTTTAAAAAATGTTCATGAAAACAAAATAAATATTGGACTGACAAAAATACGTATGTTTATATTATTTATCTGGACGATTGACAATTCTTTTAAATAATATAAGTGAAAATAAATGCTTCATACTTACTAAGATTGTGTCAAAATTTTCAGGCCACAGAATATGACTCTTCTACACATACATTATTACCCACATCACACATGCATCATTACAAAAAAGTTATCAATACAGAGGAACACGCAACAACGAATGTTATCGCGTGCAACCATCAGTGTCCTCACTTACGTGTTTTCTTTCTGCTATGGCGTGATAGCTACCTCCTGTCCCACGCAAAGAACTCTGAAACCACGCCCCCTTACTTTTTTGCTGATTTTTTTCACACTTTTAACAAAGTCATTTGTGGCAGCAAAAATATTGTGGTAATGTATAATGATTTAAGATTGAAGAGGTCTCACCCATAATATATTTGTTGCCATGACGGTCCAAACCGCATATCCAACGACTGCGGCTAAAACATTCGAATAACAACTTTCGAAGAAAATTTGTGAAATGTTTAATAATAAATATATTTTTATGGATACTTTGTGGTTGAGAACTCTCCAATCCCAAATCATACTTTTAACACTTATATTCCACTTTATAATTGACAAATTAGCAGCCTTGGTAGATTATTTCGTTATTGATAATAAATCATTTCAACACAAATTATTTGCCCATCTGTTACTGTTTGTTATATGGTATTTTATAGTTGTATTATGACTGATATTTAATTATACTAATAATTTGAAATGATGAAACATGTCCACTTAATAAAATTACAATTTACACATTCCATCTAATTACTAAATATTTGTCAAGTTATCTGAAAATATTTGAAATAAACAAAACTCTTTATATCTGTTAAAACTGAAAGAAAAAACTTTCTTTGCTCCAGGACTCACACTGAGATATCGGTCCCTTCTCTGTGTCTTCGGCCTACAAATTCCTTGCGGCAGCTTGCGGCAGCTAGCCGTAAGCTATCAGGTCGTCTCGCTTCATACCGCACAACGTCGTCCGCTGTTGCGAAGTGTTTGCGGTGGGAGTCATCCATAGCACTGAATGAGCTGGACTTCAATGCATACTGACTATTCTGCTCCACACTAGTGCGATTAAGGGCAGTTTGGTTAGCAATATAAGACAATAAAGTGCAAGAACTAATTCAAAATGACATCAGTTGCAAGTTCGATTGTGCAATTCTGTTTTATTGCGTTAAGTTTGCGTCACAGTTCCACTAATTTATGACACTATGAATTTAAATTACTGATAAACGTAGGGCAGAGGTTTCTGTGAGGTTCTAAAATAGAGGCTGAAAATATAGGGAACAATAATGTCTATAATAAGAGCTTAAAAGTAAACTAAATCCTACAATTTATAAATGCACCGCATTTGTAACAAGTACATCATAAATGTGTTCATATTAGATAAATAAGTGGTAAATTTCAAATAAATATAATGTATCATAATGAATCACATCTAATTTTTTAAAGATATTTTACCCGAATCACAAGTATTTGTACGAAAACTGTTTCTTGAATATTTGGGTTTGGAAAACCCATGATGCCTACAAAACTTTATGGTTTACTTGTTTATTACAAAATGAAACAAGAATTCGAAACCTTAAACTTTATATTTTTATTTTGCTTTATTAAGGTATTAAGGTTGAACAAAGTACTTGCTTTTCAGCTACTACAGCGTTTTTTATTACCGTCTAATCAAAAAAATATTTTTAATATACTAGAAATTCATTTTTTCTTTACGTCTTTTGTGATTTTGATTTTATTTATTAATTTTAATTTTATTTATTATTTATTTTTATTTTTTGTTTATCTATTTTTATTTTTTATTCACAATTATATTCATATTGTTACGAATATTGCATCACATGCCGGAATTCGCTGCGCGAGGATTGCGTCATCTGCCGGCGCCCCCTCCCCCACCCCCCCGAACTAGACGTGTTCTGGACTATCGCGAGCCGGGGGAAACGCCGAGAATATGCCATGGTGCCTTGGAGACAGGCCGGCAGGTATAAAATGCGCGCTGCGGCGGCCCGTAGTACAGTTAGTAGAGAGACGTGAGTAGAAGTGAGTGGTAAGAGAAGCAGTCCGTCCTCAGTGTGTCCGAATGGAAGCTGTGGCTTGTGAAAATCGTGCATTGCCGGTGAAGAGTGGTGCAGCGGTGAACAGCAGCACGCAGTCTGAAGTCTGCAGTGGAAGCTTGAAGCTGTGAGTGGGCATCGCGGTAAAACAGCGTGCAAGTGGACCTGTGTGCGCAGTGAAAGTGTGGTTGCGCAGGGAATTGGGTCAAGTGCAGTGGATCCGTTGGACAGAGCATCTAACTGGGCTGACTACTGTAGAAGAAGAGAAACTGTGTAAATAAATAGTGTTAAGGAGTGAACTATGTAAATAAATCATCAAGTAGAAACGGAATCGTGCTGTAAAAGAAAATAATTAAAGTGTAAATATACTTTGTAATAGACCAAGTATATTTAAGTGTATGATTTGTTCCGAATAAACCTTCTTGTTTAAATATCTCGTCTGTGTTGGTTTCAATTCACGACGGAGGAACCGTTACAATATTTTAATATTTATTTGGAACTATTTTGGGAGGAATACGTATGCAAGGCGATAAGCACAACAGAAGCAGAAACTATAGAAAAGACATGTGCCTATAACGGTCGTATATGAAAAATAGTTTTAAAATACATAGCTTTGGCATTTCTTAATTCGATATGACGTTGTTTTTAATGGTTTTCAATCTGAAACACAAATTTTTAGCATGTTAATTGTAAAATTAAAACAGTTTAAAGTAAATTGAGTTTTCATGTAGTTTGTAAGGGTTTCGTTAGAAGTCAATTTACTTGATCCCATGCTAGTTGCCTTTGAGAATATTTCGATTATGAGTCAAATAACGCGATGATTGTCAATAGTCGATAGTAAAATGAAATGATGTAATTCAAGTAATTTATCTTTCAATTCAGATTTCATCCCTAGTACTGGGATTGGGATGCAGTTACCAGTAAATTGCAGCTCTCCATTATTCTGTCGTAAGTAGTTCTAAAGCGTTTTTTTGAACGCAAGGCGCTAGGTCAATATCTTGTTTCCTCAACGTCTCTGACGTTTTCGCTATATCGCGTTTATCAACAGGTAACTGGGTCGACACTACCCTCACACAGAAACGCTACTCTCAGGTCTGCTAGTGTTTTAGCACACGCAAATTTAAATTGCAAAACCAACTTAAAAAAGGTAGTTTTTATTACGTACTTTCAATGTGAATGGCAAAGGTATTACAATATTTTTACAACTCTTGTGTGAGAAAAACTGACGAGGTGTTACCATAAAGCAATATCCAAGCGCTAGTTCTGAACATATTTTTCAAACATATATTTTTAGATTACTACAGAATCTTTGCCTCTCTGTGAATATAGTTAAACCATATTGCTCTCAATTAAATTCAGAGGAACAACCATGTTTAATGCGGAGTAGAAAGGAATATTTCAAACCACATATTCTTGAAACACTAGTCTTTATAAAATACCCACTAGACCCAGAAACACATAACTACCATCTGGTTATATTAATGAAAGCCACTTATTTAACCTTTCTTTATATTTGTATTTCGGTAGTACCAACCATGTTTATCGAATCGCCCATCAACTCACGTCTTATTATACGATGGGTTCTCTTACATATAACCAATTGCGGGACATTTGGAACTCAAAATATTGAAAGGATTCCCTTTGTGTATGAAGATATAGAATGCCCGCTCTTCATAGAGACCGTGGATGTTTTATGAGGGAATATTTCCAGCAACTAAGCGCTCCTCGACGACATCGCAACAGGGCAGTCGCAGAGAGCCGCCGCCTACGCAATCTGAGCGTTCGCGTCCTCGTGTTTTGGCCGGCCTCCGCCGACTGTAATTCGTGTTCCATTATCCAACATTGATTCCACTCGCCTTGAATAGCGCTCGGGCCGAACACTCGCCGCGGCCCTTCTGCGATTTGCTTTCAATTTAGAGAAATTTCTTCGGCAGTGTTTTGCTACCATTGACCGGAGCGAAAGGAGCATGTGTGGAATGTGCCTTGGAACCGCCTCGTGCCCCGGCCCCGCCCCTCGTTGAGGGCGCCTGCTTCCCCATTCCCCCATCCCTCCCCCACCCGCCCCCCACCCGGCCCCCCGCCTCCGCGCTGGCCGCTGGGTGACCGAAGAAGGGGCAGCCGTCGCTAGTTCGGAGGACAAGTCGTAAATGAAGATGTCCGTTTGTTTCACTCGCGAAGTTTTACGAGTTTTTGGATGACTGAAGAATACACGAAGGACGTTGCGCACGGTTTGGCCCTTCTTTTCATACGTCCTGGCTTTGAACATTTATGGACGGATTCCTTTGCAGATGATTTTTTTAGTAGAGGCGTCAATGTTGCTACATGGCAAGAACATCACGAAAATAGAAATTCTTCAAAAGTCATACTTTCAAATGTTTTAGTTCACTCGGTTCTTATCACCTATTCGTTTACGAACATTTCATTTTAAGGAATTTATGCAATAGAATTTCTGAAGTAGATCTGACTGACAAGTTCTTGAACATAAATAATAAACTAAAAGTTTTTGAGTGATTAACGACAATATTTACTATCTCTTTATTTCATAAAAGCGTTTTCTGCTACACTTTTACTAATTATTTTAAAATGACTTATAAAGAGGTAAGAGATGTTTAAAACGCAATATTAATATACTAGGTATGTATAGAGTATGTACTACCTTCATTTGACAAAAATATCGATTAAATTCCCAAATTTACAATATTATGTGGTTTTTGAATGAATAAATGAACGAATCATGGGTCATTACTTTGGATGTTACACAAAAGTAAACATCAACTTAGTAACTAAATGTTATTTATTTACTTCGTGGCCGAAACTAGTAAGATAAACTTCCATGTTCCCTTTCTAAAAGAAGAGGTTGCTTTGACTATAAACAGTAAACATGTTTTTGCCTAGCCACTTGCAAGGATATTGAATATTTTAAGAGACCGAGATGCACTACAGATACATGCTGTTTCACAAGCAAGGCAACTCCCTGCTCATTACAGAATCTAGTCATGCTCTGCCTTGGCTTCGGAAAGGGGAGGGCGACTGTTCCGCTAAATTCAACTGGATTCCAGGCTAGTTGGGGCTGCAAAAAGTGCGACCTTGGAACTCACAAAAACACGTCGCTGCTGAAAATTTAATCTATGGAAAGTTGTTTACACCGCACCCCCTCGAGGGCGGGGCCGGTTCCAGACTCCGCCAGCGGGGGGGGTGGGGGGAGGGGCGAGAGCTGTGGGAGAGAGGCGAGAGGGAAGACGCAAGCGGACATGAAAAACCAAGGCATCCTTTCGACGTTGCCTGCACGTCCGCTAATTGTTCAAACACGCGATAATTCTACAGGGAGAACTGAGAAAAAAAAACTTCACGTCGGCAGCATGTTTTGAATATTTTACACGTTACACGAATGGGTGGTTGAGGATAGTCAGGGAGCTTGGAACAGCTTCGGTTTTTGAAGCACTTTACGCTTTTGTATACTAGCATTAAAATGATGAACTGAAATTAAAGAGAAAGATGACGACCTATCAATATAACAAAAAAAATTTCCAATGATTTATACTGCTTTTCTGGTTTTAGCTATTATCAGACGTCAATATGAACATTGTTTATTCAATTAATTAAATTTTAGAAGGGGATTAAGTATACGGTGTAAAACAATATTTTTAAAGAAATGCTTTTTTTTTGTCTTTCAAAACACTAGTAGTAGTAAGCAGTTTTGAAAAGATACGGAATATGCAATTTAAAAAAAGCTATTGAATATGGGACTTAATTTGCTTCGCAACTATTAGAATTATTACAGAGTATTTTTCTTGGTGAATGCAATTCAATACTTAATTTTGAATAAAACAATATTTTGATAATTTTGATGACTTGAGCAGATATAATTTATGTTAAGTATTTTAAAGTCGTTCATCATCAGTTGGGTCATAAACTTACGGAAAATAATTACGAAAATGACGTTAACAACGCTTAGCGCTTCACATACTTGCACATTTAGGCATGATATTACAGTACATGTCGGGAGGCTAGAGGAGAAGATCTCACAAGTTCCAGTGTGCCCCAGATGTCATGGTACTTACTAGGGAATTTTCTCGACGGGTGTAACCTCAGCAATAGACCTGTGCGTCAGCTCCGTATCTCACGTTTTAATAGGGCAGTAATTCAGCCACCTTCCGAGGAATAACATGTTTTATATTTACCGGATTTAAGTCTCTGTAGTTAACAAGCTCAGAAAAAATCAATACTTACTCACTTTTAGTTCTTGCTCTCTTAGTACTAGAAATACAAAAAACATGATGACCCCACAATAGTTATTAAAGATACGTGTGTATTGTTTTAATTCTGTATAAAATTCATAAAATACCACTTACTGATCTTGAATTGAACGTTTTTCTTCATATTTTATACGATATTTAAATGATGAGCGATTATTGTGAGTTAATTTATTGGCACTGAGATCAGACAGTCGTTTGAGTTGAAGCTAATCAAATATTTCATTACTGCTTTTCACACGTTTGTACAGCTCGTCGTATCCAAGTGAACATTTCTCCGTCCTCTACACGACCTATATCTACCCATGCATGCTCGAACGAACTAATCTGCATCTCTGTCTTATCTCTTCATCTGTTGATATTAGAGAGCTGACATACACACTCAGAAATACATATGACGAACCACAACGAATTCCCATATCTGATGAATCTCACTAACCACTATAAACCGACTATTTCATATCCCATCTCATATTCTCATTCCAGTTTATGAGTTACAACCCTTTCCTTTACCTTCCTCCCAATCAGCTTACGTAACAACGCGAGCACCCAGAAACACAGCGGCATTCGGGTGGACGCTACGCTGGTGGCGCCGCCCTCGCCGCCCTCGCCGCCCTCGCCGCCCTCGCCGCCCTCGCCGCCCTGCCGCACTCGCCGCCTCGCGCCCTTCGCCGCCCTGCCCCCTCTCGCGCCCTGCCGCCTCGCGCCTCGCCGCCCTCGCCGCCTCGCGCCGTCGCCGCCTCGCCGCCCTCGCCGCTCGCCGCCCTCCGGCCGCCTCGCGCGCCTGCGCCGCCCTCGCGCCTCGCCGGCCTCGCGCCCTTCGCGCCCTCGCGCCTCGCCGCCCTCGCCGCCCTCAGCGCCCTCGCCGGCCCTCGCCGCCTCGCCGCTCGCCCGCTGCGCCTCGCCGCCTCGCGCCCTCGCCCGCTCGCCGCTCTCGCCGCCTCGGCCGCCCTCGCCGGCCCTCGCCGCCTCGCGGGCCTCGGGCCGGCTTCGGCGGGCCTGCCCTCGCGCCCTCGCCGCCCTCGCGCTCGCGCCTCGCGCATCGGCTGCCACCCCTCGCCGCCTTCACGCCCGCCGCCTAACTCCACCCCTATGTCGCAGCGACGGCAATCCCTAGGCGCCGCGGCAGCGCCGTCGGCGCGGCGGAACACTCCAGATTAATAAACACATCCCGCGGCGGGATGCCGGAAGAAAGCGCGCAATGTTAATGACGGAGGAACGCAACGAAGGGCGGGACGAGGGCGGGGGCGGCGGCGGGCAGGGGAGCGCAAGACAAACGAGAAAAGAACCGAGGAGGGAAGGCGTGACGAGTGCGGGGCACGGGGCGGGGAGGTTGCACGGCGGCAACCGAAAATAAAATAAAAGGGAAATTTCCCTTCCACAGTTCGCACGCACACAAGTATCGAATACTAAGATTCGCCTTGCAAACCGCCCGCGGCTCCCTCGCGGCCGCTGCGGAGGTCTTTGCGAGCACGCGACATCAAACGCACGCCTTTCTTCCTCGCGCGCCCTAAGTCGTGTCCCGCCGCTCGGCGTGGTGAGCGCAAAGCTGCGCCTGGCGATGACCCGCTTATCGGTCCTTACAATACAGTTGCCGCCGCCGCGAGGCTCATAGAGGGTGGCGGGGTGTTTCAGCGTTCGAACGAAGCTTTTGCGCATTTAAAGTCGTGTCTTCGGAGATCCTAACCGAAACGCAGGAGGAGTCGCCGACGTCGAGATATCGCCTTCCTGCTGTAATAGTCGCGTCCTTGACGAGAAGCGGGGAAGAAAAGTTGTTGAGGAATCGGATTTTTAGGAGCCCATTTGTTTGGGAATTAATCTACGAGAGGGTTTGCCTTTTTTTTTGTTGTTCTTTTGTGTGTGTAGGTTTCTCGTCTTCCGGCTTTCCTTAAAGAGTGGCGTGAATAATTTTCAAGTCTTACAACAGACAGAGTAACAGGTTTTAAACAACAGTAAGAGATTTTTAACGTTAACGTAAGACGCGAAAGGTCAAAAACCATTACGCCTATTCTTTATTACGCTACCTAAATTTCTTATATCCCACCTGTTTATAATTTTTAAACTTTGAAACTCGCATTAATTTCGATTTTTTTTATATAATTTTTCAATGCTTTCACTGAAAGTGTGTAAGAGAAATTATGAGACTGAGGACCTATTATTTTACTCTTCTTTTCAAAATTATTATTTATAAAATACACATAAACCATTGAAACTCTGATTTTTTTCTGAACTGAAAGTATCAAAAATAGTTTTTAGAGGGTGTTTTAATTTTACTTTAAAATTTTATGTTGGCAACAAAGAGATACGCGTCTTATTTTTTGGCTCATATAACTGAATATGAAGTGCCCCAACATCTTGAGTCCGAATGCATATTTCTGTGCTCGTGATTTACATCGATTGTTTTAACTAAACTTAAATTTTATTTTTAAGTTACATTTATAATTCATGTAATGGTAAACGTATGAAAGCACATCGTCTTTAACTAAGAGTAAGTTATACTATCGCCCCCCCCATCCCTCCATTCCGTTGGCCGCGCTGCCCCCCGCGGCCCGCCCCCCCCCCCCCCTGCCCGCCCGCCGGCGCCCCTGCCCCCCCCCCCCCCCCCGCCTCGGCCCCCGTCCCCCCCCCCCCCCGTATAATGAAAACCCCAATACACCAATCCATCACTAAAGCTCAAACTAACCATGATTACGAGATGGCCTAAGACGTACATACAATTCCCCGGGTAAACAAACGTCCTTCAAGCAAAACGGTCTTCGCGAATCCAGGAGAATTCCGACATTCGCGCCACTCCTCCGAGAGTAACGCCCATACACTCTCCCCAGGCGCGACCTTCGCACATTAACGCACGTGAGAGGCTAGCTGAGCTGCCCTCCCCGCTCAGTGCGAGGCCGGACCCCGCGGCAGGGGCATGTAACTGGCCTTTCGTCTCTCCCTCGCCACGATCCCCCTTCCCCGCCACGCCAGCCGCCACGCCAACGCCCACGCACGCCGCCACGCTCCGCTCCACGCTCGATTGGCACGCCTCGCTCTGCACGCCCGCACGGGTTCGCCTGCCACGGGGCCGCCAGATCTTCCTCGCCAACACCACAGCTCGGCTTCGCGCCAGCCCTCGCTCCCAGCCCTGCTCCGCACGCCTCGCTCCGCCACGCTTCGCCGCCCCGTCCGCCGCTCGCTCCGCCACGCCTCGCTCACGCCATTGCCCCTTTGCTCCGCCCGCCTCGCTCCGCCACGCTGCTCCGCCAGCTCGCGCTCAGCCCGCATCTCCTGGTCACGCTCGCTCGCCAGCGCTCGCTCGCACGCCTCGCTCGCACGCATCGCTCCGCCACGCCTCGCTGCCGCACGCCTCGCTCGCACGCTCGTCGCACGCCTCGCTTCGCCACGCCTCGCTCGCAGCCTCGCTCGCCCACGTCCTACGTCCCGCAACGCCCTCGCTCCGCAGCCCCGCTGCTAGCACAGCATACGGTACGCACGCCCCGCCACGGCCGCCACCCCGTTACGCCCGCCTCACCCGCACGCCCACGCACGCACTCCACGCACCGCATGCTACTCTTCCGGCGCTCGCTTGAAGACGTTGCAACCGCCCCATGCCCCTATGCTCCGCCGCGTCCGTTACGACTCGCCATGCCTGTCCATGCACCCACGCCTTTGGCACCACCCGTCACCTCCCGCGGTCCCAGGTGGCGGCCTGGTCAGCGCGAACTTCGCCGCCGCACCGATCGCCGGCAACGTCGAGAGGGGACTCGTCAGACTGGGGGAGAATAGAAGTTGGCATCACAGTCTTTGAGGCAAGGTGGCGATTTACCATGCTAGCTTAGATTTTTATTTGCGAAATGGTAGACATAGCAGTGACGAGTCTTCTTTCATAACTTGAATATTTTTCTAAATAAATGTGATTATTTTTTCTCAGATTGAGATCCTAGCATTACTTGAAAAAAAGATACCGACGAGGGTCGACTGTTTAAGGAAATCTACGAATTTGTATAGACATATTTTAGTTTCTGATTTTAAAAAGGTCAGGGAAATCTGCTTAGAAGATTAGCGTTTTTTTGTGTCTAAGAGTGCGTTATTTTGTCTTACCTTTTTCTTCGCTGTCTACGTGATGTGTCGATATAAACATCTAAAGTCATAGCATTATTAGTTCCTATTAATCCTATAGATCAAGCTCATGTTTTTTGCCTATCAGTACCCGTAAATTAAAGAATGGAAGAACAAAGCGGTCCACACATATCTTTATGATAACATTTCTTTGCAATGAAAAAGACAGCTTGATCAGATAGCAATATTAAAACGAAAGTTTCATGAACTTTGCGCTAATTTTTTTTCTTTTATAGCAATATACTCCTGTGTAATAATGTATTAATTCTAGGATAATCAGAAATGGATACACTAACTCTAGTATCAAAAAAAGACGGTTTGCAAAATGGAATTACCCAATTGTGGTGAACAGATTGATGTTGCCTGGAGAAATCCATGGAGGAAAATGTGAGAGGAAACTTATTGTTTAGAGTTGCTACCTTAATTGTTAATCGGAAGCGTATTTGTGATTTTAAATAAAATTTTTGAAGGAAAAAATATCTTGCACTATCGATTGTAAATGAGTGCATTATCAGAGGTCAAAGCATAGAAAACAAAAACAATTCAGCACCAATGAGAATCATTCCACATTTATCCACTTCATTAGTCTGATTTTCGAAACGCTACTAGGAACGGGAACGACTATTATTCATCGGAATAAACATCTTGCACTCTAGAACTCACACTGAAAGGCGCTCCGGCTCGAACTGACAGCTTTCTCACAGCACGCGCGCTCGTCCCAGCGCCCCGCCATTCACTACCAGGCCCGCCGCGCTGCCAAGCCGCGCGCCGAGGGGCCTCTAGCGCGCACGGGGGGGGGCGCACTCGAGGCGGCTGGTTGACCCTTTCAAAGTGCGCCATAAACACGGCCGGCATCCGGCGGCGAGGCCATTTGTCTGCGCGCTCCGACGTGGGCGGTGGCGCGCGAGCGGGCGGGCGGGGGCGGGGGGGAGCGGGGGGCGCGGGGGGCGGCGAGGCGGGGCGGGGCGGGTGCACGAGGGCGGCGCTTGGGGATGGAAAGCCGGTTGACGTAACGGGCAGTCGCATCGCCGGCGCTGGGCACGCTGTATGCTCTGTGATACTCGAAGCGCTGTTTGACGCTCACGTCGCCGACGCTACTGCAGTCGTACGCCTCGCTGTACGATGCTGATGACCAAGCCACGACACTCCAATACTCGTATTCTACAGACATTCATAAAGAGCTTCACATAACGATTTGTATGATTCGCGGGTACATCTTATTCTCATTTTAATGTGAAGAATAGGAAGGTTCTGCAGATGAATAATGATTTTTCTTGTCGTGTGTAATTTTAAAGATGATTGGATAACGGACAACCCATTAACGATGGTAGAAAGTGAATATTAAAACGATAATAGATAAAAAAATTGCACTAACACTTGAGCTTGAATATACAAAGAAAATTTGGGCCAGTAACATTCCGCCCAGTCCCAACAGGTCTATATTCATAAAAATCGATCTTGGAAATCGATAGGAATGCTAATCGTTGTCTCTATGATGGGAACGAAATCAAGTTGAGGTTCTTTCATCGACGTTAATCGCTATAAGGACAAGTGGCTAATAGTTTGTGACTACATTTCCTAATATAGTTGGAAGAAGGCAGACTTCATTTCAAAATATTTTGTGGTCCATAATGGCTTTCTCTTCTGATGTTCTAGTAACCCGCGTCTGGATTGACTGTCGCGGTCTTCTAGCGTCAACTAACTTTCCAAGGTCAGTGTATTTATCATCCGTCCTCACGAGCGTCTCGCCGAACGCCCGCGCTTCTCTCGAAGTGTAGCCGGGCACTGCAGCTCGGCGTCCTCTATCGCGAGCCTCCGCGGAGGAAGGGCCGGCATCGGCCACCGCCGGCGCCCTCAGGGCTTATGACCGGTGAGATTTAGTGGCCACCCCGGCCTGCCACCCCAGCGCCTGATAACCGAGGCCGCTGCCTCGCGCCGCCTCGGGGCACACTTGCCGCCTCGTCACGTCCGACGACCACGCGCCGCGCACGAAGGGCTCGCGGCCTCGCTCGCTCCCGACCTTCGCCAGCAGCCACTCAGTCGTCTCGGTCAACCGTCCTCTCGTGTTTCATATCGCCCACACGTCTATACATACCGTTCTGCCGAATGCCTTGTCTCCGTCTTGCATGCATCGTCACGTCTCATGCCAATGCTTCGTCCGTCTTAGCTCGACGTCTCTGCCAATGCCTTCGTCACCCGGGTCTCTGGGCCAATGCTTTCACCGGTTCTGCATGCATGCTTCGTCACCGTCTCTGCAATGCCTTCGTCACCGTCTCCGTGCCAATGCTCTCACGCATGCTTCGACCGTCTCTGCCAATGCTTCGTCTCACGTGTCTGCAATGCCTATCGTACAGTACTCTTCTCTCAATGCTTCGTCACGTCTCTGCCAATGCTTCGGTCTCCGTTCTGCCAATGCATTCGTCACTCTGTTCTGCAATGCCGTCACTCTCTGCTCGGCGACCGTCGCACTCTCTTACTACACACGTCACCAGTGCGCTGTTCAACGCACGACGACATCCTGCACACACACCGTTAGCACGCACCCCTGCGTCGCCCTGGTCGTCGTCGTCTTCGTGCACGTCGTCCGGCGACAGTAAACCAGCGTGCAAGGCGCTGCCAGGCCCGCGCTGCCAGGCCCACGCGGCCGCGCCGCCGCCTTGACTCGCCCCTCCAGATGCCCCGGCTGCGCCAGATTCTATGGCCGCCTCTAGCGTTAGAGCGGGGCTCTCACGACTGTTACTATCTCCCACGACGCGGGTTTCAGCCGGAACGATCGTCTCGTTCCAATGTTACTTGTCACCATTGCTGCAATGCTCTCGTCCCTTAAACCATCTCTCTTGAGATTGTCGTCTTTCCCTCAGATTAGAGAGAAGTTGAACTAATGAATTTATTTTCTTAGTTATGAAACTAAAAGATTGTAATTTCTCAAGATTTTTTAAAAAAGTATCACCGGAAAATAAGGTAAAATTGTCTAGAGCCACAATATGAGAAAATAACATGGTACTACTTAGAGATTTGGATACAAATATTCGCAAACATCTTCCCACGACAGAAATTCGAATTATAATAATTTGTAACATCACGGGTAACATTCATTTAGTGTCACTCGGAGTAGATTTTCAGCAACTCCAGAAGAGAGTCATAACTCGTTCCTAAATGCTTGTAATTCAAACTAAATACGTTGATTTCATTTGAAACATCCCTGAAAGAATTATCGTAATCGTTAGGGTTAGTGGACAGAAGACTGTAATGTTTTAACAGCAACGCAGAAGCCAAAAAATACATTTACCAATATTAGTGCTCACATTTAGTGTTTCATCATCACACTATTTCCTTTTAAAAGTATATTTTTTGTTATTTAAAATAAATCATACATAATAACGCAATGAAAATCTTTAAATTTCTCAGTGCCATTAGTTTTAATGCTTTTAAGCAAAAAAGGAAGAAAGAAAAATACACAAAAACAAGAACAGCCTCTTTACATTTCAAAACGTATGGAACGTTTTTGATAATCTTATAAGAGCCGGTACGGATGTGAAGACCAGTGCCGTAACGACTTCGAACAGAAGGATTGCGGTTTCGAGTCCCGTCTCATGCATGGTTGAATTTGTGTTCGTCCTTTCACCCCCTAACAACACCATAAGTCATCTCCACAGTTACCACATTATTAAATGCAATAGTCGTCGCTAATGACCTAGATATTGATGCGATGTTAAATAACACAAAAAATATTATGAGATTACAACGATTCTGATAATCAATAAACCATCTGCAGTCGCTGAATTCTCAACCGGTTCCGTGAAGAAACCCAACACACGAGAAGTACCGAAAGGGTGGAGGGCAGAGTCTTCAAAGCCAGGCACGTCCCCGGCGTCCACTCCAGAGGACAGCGAATGCGCCGATACAGTGCGCTTCGAGGGGTGGGAGGGGGGCGATTGGGTTGCTGGGGACGAGCGTCCTTCCGCCGCAGACCGTCTCCCCTCCGGCCACCGCAGGGCCCTCGTCCCTCCCCTCGACCGCGACGTCATACCCGCCAGTGTATTCCTTTCGTTCACCGCCATCCCAGTTGGGGTCTTGCCTGGCCCCTAGTACTTGCGGTGGCTTACGAGAGGTGTCCAGAATTTATAGTAGAGATGGTTCACTTTGTTTGCGAGAGATGGTATTTGGTGTCGTTTATAACGGATGTCTTCACTCTCAGTATGTTTGTCACACTTTTTCATTGTATTTTGAATTTATCTTTGTTAATTCTGTTTAGTACGAGCAACAGGGAAAATTTATGTGATTCGAGTTCAACTTATTTCAATTAATTAATTTAGTGTTGCACTTTCTCTTACTTCTCGCTACATACATTTGTCACGTGTGCATATTCTTAAACAATGGTTATGTTTCAGGGAGTGGTCAGTTACCTATGTTCCAACTACATTCTCTTTTTAAAGGCTACGTAAACTAAACACGTTGTCTAAGAATTGTGTTGTGTGAATGTTAATTAAATAACCTAACCATTCCTTAGCAGAAAATGGTATCAGGAAGGCTTCGGCTTAATGGGATGGCTTTAATGGGCTAAGTAAAGAAATAGATAGTCGGTCCGGAAGGCTCGGATCATCACGACAGTTGTGCCAAAGGGGTTTCGAACCGAAGGATCGCGGGTTCGAGTCCCGCCTCGAGCATGGTTGTATTTGTGTTCGTCCTTTCGCCCCCTATCATTATGATATCATGTCATCTTCACAGTTATCATACATTTAAACGCAATAGTGGTCGCTAATAACCTCGATGTTCGTGCGACCATAAAAAACAAAACAAAACTACACTCAAAATTATTTAACTTCCAATTACACTTCCAGCTCTTTTGTAGCTCACTCTCTCCGACAGCCGGGCGCCATCTCATGATGTCTATCGCGTCGGCAGTTCTCAGGCCCTCCCACTCGCCGTGGCCACTCCAGCCCTTCTGGCCGTCGCCGCGCTCCGTCCCCGCGGCGTGTGCGGTCGAGGACCGCGCAACAAGGGCCCGGCGGGCGGAGGCGAGCGGTGGGAGGAGGGAGGGGTGGGGCTGGGCGCGCGCGGCGGACGGCTTCAACTGCTGCCACCACGGGGTCCGCGAGCACTGCGGTCGTGTCGTGTCGCAGTCCCGCCTCTTCCCGCCGCCCCGCACCCGCGCCACGGACCCCCGTTCGAGCGCCTACCCGCCGCCCCCACCGCCCTTCTGAGCGACCGGCCGCCGCCGCCGCCGCCGCCGCTGCGCCTCTCCTCCCGCGGGCCAGGCGGTAAACACGACTGTCCACACAGCAACGGTGGTAATGGTCAACGCAAGCACATTACGGGCCGCTGGATAGGGATTGGGCGGGGCTGCGACGCCCAGCGGCGATCTGTAGGGACACGCGCCCTCCTCTCCTTCCCCGGGAAGGCACCGGTCAGCGGGTGTGTCGGTGTGTACTCCGAGTGAGAGCTGCTAGTCGATCGGGGTTCAGTTCCAATCCGCCTTCTTTGTTATTGAATTGTAGATTAATTTAATGTACAATTTGGACAATACACATAAATAAGCTCAAAATGTACTTTTTCACCAATAACGAAGTCATAATTAAATTTAAAGTTATTTTTGTAACAATGTGAACTCAATCTGTATTACACATTCCTGCCATGCCATAACAAATGACATTTTTCATTCAATATAGTTGATTCTCATTCTTACTTTTTTTAATGTGACTTCTTTTATTGTACATTATTTTTACTTTCCCCTCTATTACGTACTTACCCAGTAAGGACAAGTATTGTAATGATGCAGAGGAACGTGGATATTTTTCGACAAAAAATACATATTGCGAGTTTCTGATAATAAAAAACTTGAAAAATATTACTTCTATATGTAGTAAACAACTACCTATAATACGTAGTATGGCAAAAATATCTTATCTCGACTTAATAAAATATATATTAAATCGATTTCTGAGAGGGTATAATAATAATAATAATAATAATAATAATAATAATAATAATAATAATAATAATAATAATAAAGCATACGATTTGCTACAACCATTGAATTTTCGTCAATTTCATTAAAATTCTATAAAATGCATATATGTGACAAGATCATAATCTTGTTTTTGAATGAATAGATCATAACTTCTGAATTATATACTCGGCGTACTACCCGACTCAAAGTTCTAATGAGAGAAAAGAAATAAAAAAATCCTCAACATCTAGTACGAGCAAGATGGAAAAGCATGACTGAATCAAAGTAATTCGCAAGGAAGACAGGAATACGCAACACAACGCCCACTTCACGGCGCTTAGCGGTTCCTCTTTCAGGTCACGTGCACTCGTGGAGCCACTGACTGCAGATTGCACTTTTGAGCAGCCCCTGCGCAACGCTGCAAGTTCCGGAACAAACTGCAATGCCGGTGCGATCGTTACCTCCTACTGTTCGTCGCCACCTCCTCAGTGCTCCGCGATGCATGCGGAATAGGACCCGAATAGGGGCGACTTTGTCGAGAGGTTTCTGCAATCTTGACATAGCTCACACAAATCCAAAATACCTTATTCCGTCGAAAGTCGATCTGGGATTTCGAGAGGTACAAATGTGAATCGTTCACTGCGTATTCTCCATTTTAGAAGACGGAGCCATTTGTTTTTTAATTTTGTGAAAATTTGATACCGAATCAATACTGTAATTGAGCAGATAATATAAAGTCAGACAGACGAGTGCACAAATGTACATTAAAAAATCTTGGAGACGCTAAATGATATTACTATTTAATTTTATTATCTTCTGTAAGATCAGAGAAAATAGTGTTGTTAGATTCCGTTTCCGCAAACAATGTTATTCTTAAGCATGTAGAACAATAATATTTTATTCTAATCATAATAAGTATAACAAATAAAGTTGTTTGTGTCTTCAGCACATCATAATTCACAACGGTGGCGTTTGAATTGACTGAGTTTGGTTATGCACCCCACAACACACTACTGCCCAGCAGTGATGCATTTCCTTCCCCTAGTACATAGAACCTTGATATTGTGAAGCAAGGTGAAAGCGAAAAACACGTTACGAAAAGATATCTAATATTAAAATGATCTCCAAACTATTTCAAAATGTAAAATATAACAATTAACTTGAAGTAAAATTATTCTTTGACACTGAGTGATTGAACTGCCATCGTATCTGAACTATAAGTAATACAATTAGGCGTTCTAGGAGGCCTCGGCCATCACTGGACTTTAAATTAAACTACAGCTAAGGAGAATCTATCAAAATCAAAAGGCAAACAAAAATATCATTGTATAAAGACGCAAGCCAGTCAGACCTTTAGTAGCCAAAATTCTGTCAGCACATCATTCGATTATAGTTAATTAAATGAGTCAAAATATTCACCTTTTGAAATAAAAATTTTAATAATAATCCTATCAAACTTCAAGACAAAAGAATGTAGCGCTTTTACCGTCGTACATATATACCTCCTAAACCGTGCCTACCCTAAAAAGGTAAATGGGTCCAGGATAATCACACCATCTTGGATAAAATATCAAACGTATCAAAGTATGGAGAACAAACACAGCAACACTTTTTTCCCCTCCGGAAAGCACCACTGAAGTTCAGGAGCCTCCAGAAGCAAACAAACAGCAGCTAATTAGCCCGGCAAGAGGAAGATTCCCGCTTGCCTATTTATTTTAATTTTGCGTAGCACGACGCAAGCTGCGGGGGAGGGCAGCGGCGCCTCGAGTCCTTCGAGCACAGCTCGATTGCGCCCGCACGCGCCCGCCCGTCCTTCCGACGTCCCGCCCGCAGTCGTCGTCCGTCATCCCGTCGCCATCTGCATGTCCACCGCCGTCGTTTCCCCATTGCCGCCCGCCTGTCCCCTGCCCCCACTCGTCGTCCCCGTCGTCCGCCCGTCGTCGCGTCGTCGTCCGTCGTCCGCCGTCGTCCGTCCGCGCGTCGTCCGTGCCGCCCGTCGTCGCCGTCGTCGCCGTCGTCGCCGTCGCGTCCGCCCGTCCGTCGCGCGTCCGTCGCGCGTCCCGTTCCGCCTCGTTTGCCGTTCCGTCCCGCCGTTCCGTCGCCGTCGTCCGCCGTCCGTCCGCCCGTCAGTCCGTCGCCAGTCGTCCGCCGTCCGTTTCGCGCGTCGTCCGCAGTCCGTCGCCAGTCCGCTCCGAGTGTCGCAGCCAGTCGTCCGCAGTCGTCGCAGCCTAGTCCCGTCCGCCCAGTCGTCGCCAGACCGTCCGCCAGTCCGTCCACCGTCCGTCCACAGTCCGTCCGGCCAGTCGTCGCAGTCCGTCGCGCCAGTTCCCGTCGCCAGTCCGTCCGCGCAGTCCGTTCGCCTGTCCGTCTCGCTGTCCGTTCCAAGTCGTCTGCCTGTCGTCGTCCATTCGTCCATCGGTTCGTCAGACATACCGCTTCTGCCCGCACCGAACACGCACCCGTTCCCCAGCCTCAAACACACCTCGCGCAGAGCTTCCCGCCTACGATTCCGCTCGGCCGCCCGGCAAATATTTGGGCCCCTGGTATGAGAGATAACAGAGCGTGGCTCCCATCCCGCCCCGAAGCTTATCAGAAGGCAGCCACCGAGATTTTCTCCAGCTTAGACTTTTCCAGATCAATTATTTAATGGACGAGAGTTTATCGGTTGGGCGAAATTGGGTGAGTGGGAAAACAAAGCGAGATATTAGCGGCATGGCGGGAGAGATCGACTCATCTCATTGACTCTATTTTTATAACTCTACTTACTTTGGGTAAATAGGATCACTATCATAATCTAAAGGTTAGAACTCATCTTTCTCAGCGCATTGTGCTCACTTTCTTTTCTCGTTTCTGTAAAATGATGTTTCATAATAATTAATATTTCTAAGACTATTTCTATTAATAAGACATTTAGGTTATTATGAGTGCTTATCTTTGCACGTAAATTATTTTTACCATTACCTAAACACTTGGCCAATGTAGTCCTGGACGAGTATTTAATTTTCTTTCAGAATCAAAAGAATGTTTGAATGGCAGATATCACAAAAAATTACTTTAACTGCCTGAGGAAAAGGTTTATAGTGAATTTTGGAATATCAGAATCTTTAGCGAGCCACTACAAATTTAATTAAATATCTTTTCGTTTCCTTACATACTGGTAGGAACATGTGCTAATTTTGTAAAGTCCATCATTCCATTCACCCTAAAAAATCATTATATGTATAATACTTGAAGAACTATAGAAAATAATGACCATACTCTCTTGACAGTCAAGAAATAAGATCGTTTATTTAATATAGTTTTGATAAATATTTTCCTAGCATTCTACCGTCATACAGCTGTGTTTATTGAGGAAACTAAAAATTAATATTAACGGGCTAATGAACTGCTACGGTTCTATTACACATCAATCAGAACGTTCTGGCAGAGATAATACGATCGCACCCTTTTAACAAGAGACTATTAATATAGTAATTGACAATAGCTCAAATTTTCGCTTGTTCTGATAATTAAAGCGTTTTTCGCGATCACATTGACTGGGCAGAAATTCCACATCCTGCACAAGAACAGAAATCGCAATAAGAGAAATTTAACTGCGGTAATTGGTTCAATACCGAGCTACGGGCTAGTCGGAAATTCGACTATAATTAATCACCAACGAAAGTGGGTCAGGGGGAGTTGGCGAATTCGAAATGCGCGACATCGGCATGTGCTTAACGACCAACCGAAGGGGGCGAGGAGGAATTTTTGGGGGTATCCTCGTGCTCCCCTTCTGTCGAGATCCGCTTTCTCCTCCGCGCAAACAGCCCAGCGACTTGAGATAAACAACAGTGATTCCAGGACACTTTTACAATATACTTCCCTACTCTGTTTTTTAACGCGCGAAATTTTGGCTCGATTTCGTTCGTTCTTTCTTGGAATTATTCTCGCAAACTCCGAATTAATTAGGAAAGAGAAGTGTCGTAAAAATGGAATGATTCACGATCTGTAAATATATCGGAAAACAAATAGAAAGAATCTTTTTGAATAATAATTCGCACATATTTGAAACGTGATAAATACCAAAACATCTTATTTTTCAGGCAAATATAAAGTAATATAGCTTCGAAAAAGTTGCTTAGTAAATTGAAACATTACTAATTACTCTAATTTTCGTTAAAATTTTCTTACTAACGCTCCTGTTCACTGTAAATAAAGACAGCGTGTTCGGTCTTTCCAAGAACGATCGGTATATGTTCGTCTTTAACACAGTAACTTAAAAATATCCTGAATGGAATATTTTCCTCTCAATTTTCTCTTAGCAAACGGTATTTTAACTTATATATTTCGTAGAACGTAATTTACATAGTAACTAATTGTTGTTTCGCCATTTCTTTTGTTCAAATGTGATATGTGAACGCATACGTTTCGTACAGTTGTTTTTAAATCTACGCCTCTTTTTCTTGCCTAATG
>BOPP01000085.1:1449252-1462318 GCA_017312745.1 Gryllus bimaculatus | reverse complement strand
CGCGGGCGGTGACAGTGATCGTCCAAGGACAGTGTTAAAGAACTTGCTCGATGGGCCCGGGCCCAGTACCCCTAATGTTCCAGAGCCCCCAATTGTTCTTTAAAAAAATATTTAATACTAAAATTTAAAAAAATAAAAAATGTATAAAGATTTATGTATGGTCAAACTTTACGCCAAAAATTGGCATTACCGAGTGATGTGTCGAACACCATTGGATAATATTTATAATATGGAATGCTGCTGGTCAATTTGATAATGTCACTTAATGATAAGAAGTGTATTTTTTAACGAAAAATGTCTTTAAATGGATGGTGGGGAACCGGTGAGCGTAAGAGTGGAAGGGCCCGATATTAACGTAGGACCTTCAACGTCCCAGACTATAGCTTTCTCAACCTTGCGTGAGAGACGGTCCTGTCGGATGACAGTAAACCGATTACCATGGGACCATTTACAGTGTTCAAGGCTGAATGGGCTCGGGCTCAGGGCTCCCAATGTTTCAGAGCCTCCTAATGTTCTTTAAAAAAAAAATTAATACTAAAATGTTCAAAAAATAAAATAAAATCCCTATAAAAAGTATGGTCAAATTGTACGCAATAAATGGCATAACGGAGTTGTCTCGTGCACCATTAGACAATATTTTTAACATGAAATAATGCTGGTTGATTCAAGGAAGTCTGTCAATGTTGAGAAGTTTAGGGTTTTTAAACAAAAAGTGTATTTAAATTGGGGGAGGGGGAATCGGTAAAAGTCAGAGTAGATGGCTCCCAAATTAACATTGGCCAAGGGCCCAGAAATCTGTAAAAAAGGCCGTGGTTGGCAAAGGCAATGAGTGACAGCAGTGATAAGGGGATAACTGGGCACAAAGATTGCCTGCTGCAGCCGCTGAATGCAGCTTGTAAGCTGAAACTGCAAATTTATAATATACTGAGATAATCCTTTTCGTCAGAACTACTATGCCTGGTTGAAAGGAATATTTCTTTTTGGCCAATAATGTGCAGTGAGAGAAGTGGTTTCATTATAAAGATCAAAACATAATGTTTATAAAAATATAAAGTAACTACAATGGAACTTTGACATCATTTTCTTTATAGTACAAATAGTTAAAACTGAAAAACGAAGATTTAAGCTCACATGAAGCAATATCACTTATTCATCCAATTTTAGTAAAATATTATTTTTAACGCCTCATAAAGAAAGTATACACAAAGGATTCTTAAAACGGTAGATAAAACTTTTAATATTTACGATTGACAATTTTTTAAAACGTTTATTTGCGGTTGTTAAATATATAAAAAAAATATTGAAAGCAGCACCAAGGAGGGACATGTTTATGTCTAGAAATTAAATGGTAAATACACACATCATGGACTCTCTTGTTACAACGGCAACTTCATGTAGTGGGAATTATATTCTTCTATATTCATTAATTATTTTGTCAGGCTTATAACCGAGTTCTTAAATAACTACACGGAAAGAGTAAATTAGAGGCAAAAACCAGTCAAATATACCAAGATTACTGATATCCTGTTTGTTGTGACAATAGCTCACAAACCATGACGTCACAATTGTTATACCACTTTTGGACAAAAAAAACAATATTTCAAAAAATAGAGGAAATAGTAAAGGAAAATAAATGCCAAAAAGGAGCTTTTATGATCCTTCTGCACATTCCAAACACTGTGCAATTACGGATGCAATTAGTTGTAGTGACACTTAATGTAAGCATATCCCTGCAATGTGAGTATTGAGTGAAAGGTCACTCTTAGCCGAGAGCTTTCATATATACGATCCATGGAGTTCTTGGACCTAGACGGTACCTCAAAGGCGACGAAAAAAAGAGGATTTCTAAACACGAGGTCACTGTCAATACGTGAGTACTGATGAACCGTCCCCACATGCATATCAACGCGTGCCGTGCGGGGGCGGGTGCCCTTTGGGTGCGTCGATAGATGGAACATTGGCGAATTTGGAAGCGAAATCAGTGTGGGTGCCATAGCGGAGTGCGTCGCTGATCCACATACAAGAATCGCTAGAGCGAGGGTTTTGGACGCGACAACGGCGAATGTGGACGTTGCGGAGAGCGGCTGCGTGCACGTCGCACCGCGCCCACACACGCACGTCACCCGCTGCGCCGGGGGCGGCGATGGGATGGATTTGAGACGATGGGACGGAACGCATGGGACCGGCAGGACCGGGGACGAATGGATGGGACGGTGGGACGGGGGACGGTGACAGAGATGATGGGACGGGGGACGATGGGACGGGACGATGATGGGGACGATGGGATGGGGACGGTGGAACTGGACGATGGACGGAGATGATGGGACGGGGACGATGGAACAAGGACGATGTGACGAAGACGATGGAAAGGGAAGAATTGACGGGGACGATGGGAGAGGGACGATGTAAGGAGAAATAGGGCAAGGGATGAGGGTGAAGGGACGGGAATGAAGGCCAGGGAGTGCAACCAGGAGGTAGACGACCGTGACGGGAAGGAGCGAGCGACTGCGGCAGGGGGCGGCGTGGCGGTGAGACGAGCGGCGGTGCAGGGCGGAGATGAGTGGCTGGCTGAGGTGCAAGGACGTGTCAGTTCGGAGGCGGCGGAAAGCCTTTGTAGTGCGATAAGGGGGACAGGGCGGCGCGTTGCGTTGCGTTGCGTTTGGCGGGCAGGGCGGCGAGCATGGTGCGTTGCGTGGCAGGGCGGGCGGGTGGAGCGAGGGGCGGAGGCGGGACGGGTCAGGGTGGGCGCGTGAGCCGGGGTCCGCGAGTGGCAAAGCGAGCAACGCGGTGCGCCGGGATGAAGCCGGTTGACAGGCGCTTCGAGCGCGGCCCGCTGCCTTTTGCCGCCGTGTGGCTTTCTGTGCGCGGCGCGCGGGAGGCGTACAAAAAGCGGCGATCGCGCGGAGATTTCGATGGAAATTCGCGTTTTGTGTGTGGCCGTGTAGAGCGAATACGCACACAATGCGTTTCAATTTCCCGAGGATCTTTTACGTGTGCGGTGCTTCGGGGTTGTGTGTTTTCGTTCTCTCACCCGCCTTTCCTTCGTTTCCTGTTTAAGTAGCGCTACATACGTGTACCTTCCTGCGAATTAATGAAAACTTTAAATTATTTTTACTGCATCACAATGACTACCAACGTCCTCAATTTAAGAAATGAGAAATTACCAGTTTTTAATTTTATTTTCTGTATCTCAAAACAACATACATTTTACTGAAATATGATTAGAAGTCACTAAAAAAACGCGAGAAAAGTGAACAGCTGATCAGCCCACTTTTAGACAACATTTTATACATTTAGCTTTTAAGATAGAATGTAAGGTAACACACACCATTATAAATAGAAACCTATGAAAACATTTAATTCATAAAAAATAAATCGCGTCGTGGAAAAAACATATCTGACCAATCATCCCTTCCAGAACTCTAATAATATGTTGGAATATCACAGAAAGCGAGTAGTATATATGTAAACTTAAACGAACGAATTGCAAAAGAAAGTTTGAGGTCTTACATTTTAATAATTTGCCAACTATTCACCGCCTCCGCCTCCAGAGCAACTGCGCGCGGAGAATTTCGTAATAACAGCTTTAAATATTTCGCGTAGGATATTCAACCCTAGAAGCCGCTTCCGAAATGCGGAAAAACAGCATCGAAAAGCATTTAACAACCCTGCCTCCTGCTCTTGAAGGGGGAATTAAAAATAGCCTCGACACAAGCGGGGGCTTAGCTGCAGGATTTTCGCGTAATGATATTTACCGCGTTAAAAACGCACCTCGCAATTAATCCGCAGGCGCCGGAACCGACGCGGCGCTTTCCATTGCTAGCCCTCGCTGCCTTCACACCAAGCCAACGGTGCCGCGATGAAACGCGCGAATTCCGGGGCAGCAATGCCTTTACAGATGGATCTGAAGCAGATACACTGACAAATCGCCTATCCTGCGTCTCTGAGATTAGCTGAACTTGTCGTTTGAAAAAAAGACATCCATGATGTTGTTGCTGCTGGTTTTGTTTTGAGTTTATGCAACAAAACGGGAAATAAAACGTTGGAGCGATGACAGTAGCATTGACGGGGACGGAAAGAAATTAGAGGTATTGACTAATCGCTTAATGTTGGACTAAGGAGGCCAGTAAGCACAACGTTTATGTGGTGTTCTAAGAATGATGAAGTTGGTGTATGAATTGTGTGATATAGATGTAACGAGGGAGATGGGCGCATCTTCATAGCCTTTCAGGATGGAAATTGCAGTAGACGTAAAGTGGTGCTATAATGTAGTAATTATTTCTCTGTTTTGTTTTGCGACCAGTTTGTGAGAGTAATTGATGATGTAATTGGCGGATGGTAGTAGCAGTGACCGATAAACATTGAAAATTATGATATAGCAAGGTAGTGGTTGAGGTTGGGTAGTTAATATATGACGTGGGCAGGAAAAAATTTTTTTTTAAAACTTGTGGCTTCGTTGGCCAAAGAGTTTTTTACTTTCAGCGGGTGGTCCTGACTGTGGGATTGCAGAAGTTAAACTGGTCCGGGGTTGTTTTGGGGGGCAGGAGCTTGCGGTGTACCAATATGCAGTGTTCGAGGCAAGCGTACGTGAACAGAATTGGAGACAGTGTTGTGTTCCGGAGACTGTGTCGGAGGACCTGTGTCGGAGGCCGTGTCGGAGGGCGGTGTCGGAGGCGGTGTCTAGGCGGCTTGTCGGAGGGGTGTCGAGGCGGTGTCGGAGCCAGTGTCGCAGCCAGGTGTTCGGAGGCCATGTCGGCAGCCAGTGTCGGAGCTAGTATCGGAGCCAGTGTAGGACCCAGTGTCGGAGCTAGTATCGGAGCCAGTGTCGGAACAAGTGTCGGAGGCAGGTAGTAGGCACGGTGTTAGGAACAGAGATTAAAAGCGGTGTCAGCAATGGCGGCAGGAGCAGAGGCAGTGTGAGCCTAGCAAGAAGATACGGGGAGTACGAAGAGTTGGTGGGTGTTCTAGTGTGAATTGGAAGCGTGTCAATTGCAGCGGAGGTTAAGAACCCCGGAGATGACAGCCTTGCGTTGGCTGCGGCCGCTACAACATGGTCGGTGTCCTGGCAATGCCAAACGCAGCGGCGCCAAACGCAGCGGGAACCGCTGGCGAAGCCGTCGCCGGCGTCCATTTGCGCTGGCGCTCGCCCTCGCGCCGCGGGATTCAAAAGGAAGCGAGCGCGAGACAACAGAAAATAATTGCGCGCGAGTCGAGTGGGTAATTGGCTGCGGGGCGGGCGCTCGAGGGGCCCGAGGCGAGGAGGCGGTGGAGGCGGGGACGGCGGCGAGGGCCGAGGACGAGAGTGAGGACGAAGGCGCCCGAGAGGCAATTGCTGTCAGCGGAGAAATGCGGAGGAAGAGAGCGGAGCTGCGGCTGCGAGGGAAACGCGGCGTTGTGCACCGCCAGGGATGGACCTATTGCACGCCCCACGCCCTCTTTGCCATTACATCTGCCGTCATTAACACACAGGATTGCAAACACATTTGATGCCTATACTATTAATTTCCAAAGCGCGAAAAATTGAAAAAAAAATCTATGTAGTTCCCGACGTTTGAAGACTTATCTATGGTTTTGTTTTATACCCAGAAACGGATGAAAAATTATGCGAATATCTATATTACTAATTTCTAATACAACAAGAAATAGATATATAATCATGCAGCTGGCGGCCATTTAAGAATTGTCTATGGTATTGTTAGATACTCGAGGGAAAAAAATAAAGTTTCAACTTCAATTGAAAGAGAGGAATATTTCATTGTGTTGTTCCTGTTCTCATTCTGCGTATACAGACTGAATTCTCGTAGGCAATGCTTTACTGATTCAGTCGCAGATAACATCATTTGACAAGGCTCCTATGAGAAGGCCTCCAATTATGAAATATTTGTTTGTTGCATGTTGCATTGTAGACTAGCAACTTTAAAAAAAATATTCAATGTGAACAATTGTTGGACTGTTTTTCAGTTTGTATTATACAATGCTATACTAGTATTAATGAAAATTTCTGTTCTAAAATATTTCATTTGCTCTAATGGTTTACAAGACTTTGCCCTTGACCACGTTTAATGCTACTTATTTTGTCTCGAAGAATTCATCATTAATGATTTTACTGTTGAAAATCTAAATATTTTCACTGCGTGTATTTACCTGCAATAGGGTTTATGGGCGAAAGCATTTCTTAAATAGACCATGTCTTCCTTTTTTACTGCATCAACATGTCGTTAGTTTGTGCAATAAATAACAAGAAATGTACCTAGAGAATATTAGAAATTCACAATCAGTTTGAAGCAAATACCGAATCATGACCCGCGTGTATCTTAACTATTCGATTACCTTGAAATTTAAACCTCAGAAGTTCAACACTATCGCAAATTCCTTAAGTTTCCTATTGCACCTAGCAATTTCACCAATCCACTCGCCATCACGCATGCAAGCTTCCATCAAAAGCGTCTTGTATCCCACTAGACGCGTCCGTTTCGCCGAAGTCGAAACGCAAAGGGGGCGGGGGCAGTCAGCAAGGTGGCGTAGTGGGTTCGCTTCCGGGAAGGCGCCGGCGGCGGCGGCCGGCGATATTCCAGAGCGATTACCCGGTTACGAGAAGGGCATTCCCCGAGCGCCCGGCCCGCCCCTGCTGGCGACGTCGTAAAGCAGCTGTAAACGCCGGCGCCGCGCCGGGGACGGCCCGCAGGTGCGCTGTCGTTAGCTGCAGCCCTTGTCCCGCTGTCCCCGCTCCGGAGATCTCTGCCCTCCGCCCCCGCTCCGGCTCCGTTCCCACCTCCGCTCTCAAGTTCCATTCGACCGCCCCCACCGCTATAGAAAACCCCGTCGCCCCACCTCCCCGTCACCCCTTGCGACTTCCTTTGCTCAGACCACTCCCGACACTCCTGTTCGTCTCGCGCCGGCTAGCCTCCCCGCCGCCCAAAGCCGTCCCCCGCTTCTTAGTCACATCCGCGACCCCGTCGGCCCCGCCCCTCGCCGCTTCCGCCACCCCCACCCCCCCACATCCAGCAGCACCACCTTTCCATCGCCCCCGCCACCCCTCGCCTCTCGCGCCCACGCCCTCCCTGGCCCCCACTGCCCCTGCTGCCCCACCGCCCCTAGCCGCCGCAGCTGCCCTAGCCACCCACCACCCACCTCGCCGACCCACCACCACCCATCGCCCTCACTGTCCCCGCGGCCCCCACATCACCACAGCCCCACTTCCCCGTCACCCCCGCAGCCCCTTTGCTGCCGACCCGCCTCACCACCCCGTGTTCCCACCCGCCCGCAATTCCCCGGCTGCCCCACCGCCCCGCCACCCTCCGCCACCAAACCACCCTAGCGCCCCGCTGCCCACTCTCGCCACCCCCGCCGGCCCCAGCACCCCCTCCCCTACCACCCCGTGCCACTCACAGGTCCGGTTCCAATTGCCCGGTGGCCGCCCCCTGCAGGACGCGCGCCCGGGACCTCGTTTGTCCAGCGGCGAGTTGCGGTCGGGATTTCGTTCAAGAGGGAATCGGGGCGGAAAACCGGGCGGCGGTCAAAGGCAGGAAAGAATACTGAGAACGTGCACACACGGAACGAACTTGGACTTCGTGACGTCACGGTCGTTCCTCCTTAAACATTCCTCACTCCTTACACGGACACCTGCACACTTCTTGGTGTCATCTGAACACGTTCAACGCGCAATGAATCAAATTGTGATACGGTGTAAGCTAAACAGTCATCAAATTTTACGAAATAATAATATAATACAATACAATTATAATTTTCTGCACCTTTATTTTCATCTGAGAAAGCTCGAAGTACCGAAAAATATTATTGCTCTGTATGTATAAATATAAAATAATTCAAAGCTTAAAGAGAAAGATGAACAAAGCCTTGCGTTTTCTTCTTTAAGAAATTATCTAATTCATTTCTTTATTAGAAAGCTGTTACGCAGACTCCCTGTTTTTCATATTTATTGCGTAGTATAAAGTATTGTAATGATTTTTGACACAAAAAAGTACTTCTTGGGTCCGTAATACCAAAACAGTGGATAGTTCTTGTTCCAACATTTATTAAGTTAATTTAGTGTGCTTCTCCGCATGCTTTGCAAAATTACACATAGAAACTTTTTCTCTACGAAAAGTACTAAAACGTACGTTTCTTGCAGAAGAAGAGAGAATCTATACGTCATTGGAAAGAATACAATGAAGAGGTGTCTAAATTTATTAAGAGTTTTCTACACGAAATAATTGTAGACTTCTTCGTCAATGAAAACCAGCTGATAAAAACTGAAACGAAGTATAAAACTGCAAAAAATACTAAACATAGAGCAGTAAGTCGGGTAACACATTAAACAACAAACGGAGATAATCGAGCTGAACGGAATAAAACGGGCATCGCGTTCAACAATTGGACAGCTGCTCCAGCTGTAAACCGCAGCAGAGCAGCGACGGCTGCTTCGCCGCGAGGTCGGCAGAAGGCGCTCGCGGCCGCACGCGCGCTACAGGAAGATTCCGAAGAGGGGGGGGGGGACGGGAAGCGCCATTGTGCAACTTTATGCGGGGGCGGATAACTGCCGTTTGATGGCCGAGGGAGCGTGAAGGAACGCCGCTATGGCTGGCTGGCTCGAGTGTTTGCCGCGAGGTCCCCCGAGCGCCGCTGCGACGGGAGAAGTTGGTGGAGGGCGGCCAGAGACATCGCTTGAAATAAATACCGGAAACGTGACTAAGGGCACGCGATTCGATATCGGAACGGCTGACCGAGTTGGAAACCGAGTTATAACCGACAGAGTGTCAACGTTGGTTGTAACAATACGTTTAATCCTAATGTTCTTCTGGTGGAATAATTACGTCTCAAACAAGAACGTTAACAACTCCTTGATTTACTTCTAAACAAATTATAATTTATTTTTATATAATAATCCACTTAATACCATTCATATTGTTTACGCTGCTTGTATAAAAAGTTTGTATAAAATGCAATTCAATAGAAATTATTTAAATACAAGTTATTGTCGTTTTTATAAATAGGCCTACCATACTTTCAGAGCGAAATATATATTTTTAAAGTTGAATATTTCAAAAATATTATAGCATAGCTTTTGAATGACAATCAAACAGACAGTTGATACAAGTATTCTTTTAGTTTGCCATATATTTGTATATTTACGAGTATTTGTAAAAATCAAACATGTGGTGATGGTAATCATTCGAAGTATTGCTTCCAAAATTATTAAAGTTATTTCTTATTCACATCCAAGTTGGTGTGTAATAAGACCACGTTGCAAGCAGGATGTTAATGATTAAAATGGCATAAATATTAGAGAATGTTTCTTAAAGCTCAAGAAAGTTGCCAATGACGTCTTGAATGATAAAACCTTAAGATGATCGATTAAAAAAATCAAAATAAATATCCGTAAATTGTATAAGAAAAATGTTACCGTTCTTGTAAGTCAGAATGCAGTTTTATTTCTATCCTCATATCAGGATTCCTTTCATTATCGTAGTTTTAGACGACATGGTTGTTAGACGTGGCGACATGGCGAAGTTTCATGCGTGTCAACTACTAGTGTCATTAGATCCGTAAGTGTAGTCCATGTTTCTCGGGAGGTGGTGGTGGTGGTCTTCAGCCGGTGGATGGCGAGATCCGGCACCGAGCTACGTCTGCTAGCGGGGTTTTCCCTCAACCAGGTATCTCCTACCGGGGCACAGCCCCAGCCGGAAGTTGTTCTAAGCTCCCGACCAGTAAAAATGTAGTGCATGTTGAAGATAGGACAAAGAAAGCTAGCCCGCGGTCCGTGGCCCGATTGTTAAGATACTGCACCGTCATTTGTCTGGAGTTCATTGGAGAAACCATGTAAAACTACCGACCAGTGAAGCCGACCGCTAGAATTCTCCTCCAGACAGCGACTGAATTCGAACTAGCTGACACGCTAGTGTCGAAAACCCTGACACAATCGGGAGTAGATACGTAGGACCTCCCAGTCAGAGGGCCTGCAGTGATATCCGCTGATGCCCTCAGCCACTTCAGCCGTTTTTACGCGAGAAAGTACCTGTACTACGTTAGGCGGCGAACGCCTGAAGACAATAGATGGTCGGAGTCGGCATCCATCGAGGCGAAGGCGAAAAACTCGGTTAAAGAGACGCTGTCGACGCGCATAAACCAATTAAGGCGTTTGCATCGCGGTCCGATGAACAAAATGGCGGGCGAGCGGCGAGCCTTATCGGTTTTAACGGGATTACCATAAGATTAGGGCAGCTATCAGAGCACCCCCCCCCCACCTCCTCACCCCCGCCCCCAGCGACTGGCGCCCAACTTCGGAACCTACCTTCGGAGTTTCGCCGCAGTAGAAGTTTGTTCTTACAAACTCCGAAAGCCGCTAGTCCCATTGGAAGCGTGTATCTTTCCTATGTAATTTCGATTTTTTGCTCGCCTTGCTTTCAAAAGCGAATCTTTCAAGACTCCGCGAAAGGGAATTTTTGCGATGCTTCGTAGAAATGGTATTGAATACAGGAGGAAAGAAATTGAATGGGATGGTCATCAAATGGATGAAATATTAAGGAACGCTTTTCCGTTTCACAAATGTAAGTTTGAAAATGAGAAATCAATATTCTCATTAGTTAATAGTCAGCTGCGTACAAGTACTGTTAAGTTCGAAATAATATATTGCCATGTCCATTCTTAAATGAATTTTGTTCTTTTGGTTTTTGTTAGGTACATTTTTCTAGATATTATTAAGACTTGCAAGTCGTGTCCCGAACATAAAGAAATTTCTTACAGCTGGAAAATGAAGTCGGTTTTTCAGTTTGATAATTTTAATTTCGTGCATCAACTTGATTAATATCTGTAACAAATGTATATATGGCTCAAAGTCTTATATTCACACAATACCTTTACTGCAACAATGGTACAGCGTAAAAGTATCAATAATTACATTTCAGATATTTGAGACACACAAACTCATATTAGTCGAGAAATTAATTACTAGAAACATAATTAAAAAAATATTTTAATTAGTCACATATGCTTCGACAAATAACTCACGGTAGGTATTAAAGTATTTGCATGGAATGTAATTTCTATGGTTTTTCGTATACTCTGGTAAAATTTCGGTTCCTGAATTTAAAAAATGTACGTACACAATATTTGAGCAAAGATTTTATAAGAAATCAACCAGGAAACGTATGTACCTCATAACCTGCAACTATACCTAATACAAAACTTTTATTTTCACTACTTTTTGAACATGCTTAAACAAATGATTTCTTCTTGAAACGAGGTATCAGAATATAACAAGACTATATTATTTGTATTTACAAACTTCAAAATTCACAATTAAATGAGTAGTGAATGCAATTTCGCCTATTTCAAGGTATACAAAAGGGATTTGCCACTATATACGTTACGCGTCCTTTGCTTTCAGTACAACAGCAAATGGACTCAGAAGTATAAGAAGGATCAAAGAAAGTCAGATGATAAATTTAAGTACTCCCACGACCATAGATAGTGTTATGACAGTACGGAGGTCTTTAATATTACCATATTTCATCATGATAAAATGGAAGTTAAGATAAAGCATATTTTCAAGTTGCAAAAATTATAATAGTAATATAGTACATCATATATTATTACAACACCAGATTCGAAAGTTATCAAACGTCGCCATTATGCCCAGTTTTATATCCAATGCAGTATAGAAATAAGACGTTACAATATAAATATTGTTCGTCTTATTCACTTTGCAAAAATTCAAATATATCCAAACTTTCTTTAACACTTTACAATTCATCCTGCAAAGCGTTTTAGACTGATGTTAATAGTAGTTAATGGGAACTAACAAAATAATTCTAATGACACATCGAAACTGATAATTTTTTTAATAGTGAGGCATGAGTTATAAGAACATTTAATTCTAGCATTATTGCCTGTCTCAGTTCTCAATCAAAGCGGATAAAGAAGATTTCTGCGACTGCGTTCCCCAACAGAGCTGTCGACACCGCCGTGCGCCGGGCGTCGGGCGCTGCGACGCCTCCCGCGTCAAAGCAGCTCCGAAGGCGCGCGCGGGCGACGCCTAATCCGCGAGGCGCCAGCGTCGCTCCCAGAAGGCGGGGGCGGGGGCGGGGCGATGGCGGAATCCCAAAAATATTCGCGGCCTCGCCGGGCCGCGCGAATAACTTCTTTTCGCGTCGTCGCCCGTGACAGCCAAAAAGGCGGCGCCCCCTGGCTCTACGCGCCGCGTCGCCCCGCGATCACAGACACCAGCGCCTACGCCCACCCCATCGCCGTCACCAACGCCCACGCCGCCGCCAACAACCACGCCACCGCGAACACCCACGCCACCGTCAACACCCACGCCGCCACCAACACCCACGCCGCCACCAACACCCACGCCAACACAACACTCACGCCACCACCTCCACAACCAACACCCACGCCACCAGCCGTCCATACTCTCAAGGAAATCACCTACAAGTGGAGTATCACTCAACGCCAGAGCTGCTACATCGAAAACACGAGGTAAAAGGAAAACAATTCATAACTAAGCTCACACTGATCAATATCAAGTCCGATTCTCACTGATTGTATAGCCCTTTTGACAACGTCACATGTGCCACAAATGCAATTCCCAGTCTTCTCAGTGTCTCATTGTCACTACTGTTAGCTCTAACCGGCTTTTCATACACGCTTTCCACTGCAATTCTCACCGCTACTTCTGCTGATCGTTGCAACAGTCTGTCTCTTCCCGTCGCTGTATGTCTGCCCACCCATCTCTCCACCGCCTCCTCCAAAAATGCGGCCGCGACCGCCACGCCGCAACCGTCATTTCCACCGCTATCGGCGGAGGCTTCTTCACTCCACCTGGGCGTAGAGTGGGCGCTCCTCACGTGTGAGACGCGTCGCGCGATATTACCTCATACGCAGAGCCGCCGTAAAGCGGACTGTGTTTACATAAGCGACGTGGCAATCGAAGCCGCCGCGGTGTGCGACGCAGCTCTCTACCTCGCCCGCGCCCCTGTCCCCCGCCCCGCTCCGCCCCCCCGCCTCCACGCCCGTCCCACCGCCGCCGCTCCGCGCCCGCCCCGCACCGCCTCCGCATCCCTCG
>BOPP01000085.1:1411359-1449227 GCA_017312745.1 Gryllus bimaculatus | reverse complement strand
AATATTCTCATTAGTTAATAGTCGCTGCGTACAATACTGATTAGTTCGAATAATATATTGCCATGTCCATTCTTAAAGAATTTTGTTCTTTTGGTTTTGTTAGGTAATTTTCTAGATATTATTAAGAACTTGCAAGTCGTGTCCGAACATAAGAAATTTCTTACAGTGGAAATGAAGTCGGTTTTTCATTTGATAATTTAATTTCGTGCATCAACTTGATTAATATCTGTAACAATAGGTATATATGGCTCAAAGTTTATATTCACACAATACCTTTACTGCAACAATGGTACAGCGTAAAAGTATTCAATAATTACATTTCAATATTTTGAGACACACAAACTCATATTAGTCGAGAAATTAATTACTGAAACATAATTAAAAAATATTTTAATTAGTCACAATTATGCTTCGACAATAACTCACGGTAGGTATTAAAGTATTTGCATGGAATGTAATTTCTATGGTTTTTCGTATACTCTGGTAAAATTTCGGTTCCTGAATTTAAAAAATGTACGACCACAATATTTGAGCAAAGATTTATAAGAAATCAACAGGAAACGTATGTACTCATAACCTGAAACTATACCTAATACAAAACATTTTATTTTCACTACTTTTTGAACATGCTTAAACAAATGATTTCTTCTTGAAACGAGGTATCAGAAATAACAAAGACTATATTATGTATTTACAAACTTCAAAATTCACAATTAAATGAGTAGTGAATGCTAATTTCGCCTATTTCAGTATAAAAAGGGATTTGCCACTATATACGTTACGCGTCCTTTGCTTTCAGTACAACAGCAAATGGACTCAGAAGTATAAGAAGGATCAGAAAGTCAGATGATAAAATTTAAGTACTCCACGACCATAGATAGTGTTATGACAGTACGGAGGTCTTTAATATTACCATATTTCATCATGATAAAATGGAAGTTAAGATAAGCATATTTTCAAGTTGCAAAAATTATAATAGTAATATATACATATATATTATACAACACCAGATTCGAAAGTTATCAAACGTCGCCATTATGCCAGTTTTATATCCAATGCAGTATAGAAATAAGACGTTACAATATAAATATTGTTCGTCTTATCACTTTGCAAAATTCAAATATATCCAAACTTTTTTAACACTTTACAATTCATCCTGCAAAGCGTTTAGACTGATGTTAATAGTAGTTAATGGGAACTAACAAAATAATTCTAATGACACACTGAACTGATAATTTTTTTAATAGTGAGGCATGATTATAAGAACAATTTTAATTCAGCATTATTGCTGTCTCAGTTCTCAATCAAGCGGATAAAGAAGATTCTGCGACTGCGTTCCAACAGAGCTGTCACACGCCGTGCGCCGGGCGTCGGGCGCTGCGACGCTCCCGGTCAAAGCAGCTCCGAAGGCGCGCGCGGCGACGCCTATCGCGAGCGCCAGCGTCTGCTCCAGAAGCGGGCGGGGCGGGCGATGGCGAAGATCCCAAAAATATTCGCGGCTCGCCGGGCGCGCGAATAACTTTTTTCGCGTCGTCGCCCGTGACAGCCAAAAAGGCGGCGCCCCTGGCTCTACGGCCGCGTCGCCCGCGATCAAGACACAGCGCTACGCCACCCATCGCCGTCACCAACGCCACGCCGCCGCCAACAACACGCACGCGAACACCCACCGCACCTCAACACCACGCCGCCAGCCAACACCCACACCGCGCACAACACCCACGCCAACACAACACTCACGCCACCACTCCACAACAACACAGACGCACCAGCCGTCATACTCTCAAGAAATCACCTAAAGATATCACTCAGCCAGAGCTGCTACATCGAAAACGAGGTAAAGGAAAACCAATTCATAACTAAGCTCACACTGATCAATATCAAGTCCTGATTCTCACTGATTGTATAGCCTTTTGACAACGTCACATGTGCCACATGCATTGCCAGTCTTCTCAGTGTCTCATTGTCACTACTGTTAGCTCTAACCGGCTTTTCATACACGCTTTCCACTGCAATTCTCACGCTATTCTGCTGATGTTGCAACAGTCTGTCTCTTCCGTCGCGTATGTCTTGCCCACCCATCTCTCACCGCTCCTCCAAAATGCGGCGCGACCGCACGCGCAACCGTCAGTTTCCACCTATCGGCGGAGGCTTCACCTCCACCTGGGCGGTAGAGTGGGCGCTCCTCACGTGTGAGACGCGTCGCGCGATATTACTCATACGCAGAGCCGCCGTAAAGCGGACGTGTTTTACATAAGCGACGTGGCAATCGAAGCCGCCGCGTGTGCGACGCAGCTCTCTACCTCGCCCGCGCCCCTCTCCCCCGCCCGCCTCCGCCGCCCCCGCCTCCACCGCCCGCTCCACCGCCGCCGCTCGCCGCGCCCGCCCCGCCCCGCCTCCGCCACCCTCGGCGACGCGCCGGAGAGTTAATGACCATTTTACGGCACCGATTCGCCCAGGAGCGCTCGCCGGATTGTGAGCAGAAAGCTTTTTTTTCTATCTCTCTCCGTCTCCCTCCCTCCTCCTCCATCTCCTCTCTCCCTCTCTCTCTCTCTCTCTCTCTCTCTCTCTCTCTCTCTCTCTCTCTCTCTCTCGTGACGGAGGTGACATGAGTGTCCCGGCCAGAAAGGAAATTTCCGGTCGACTGGAATACTGGGTTTTTTACTCCTCCGGGAGAAATTACGTGCTTTCTGTGGAATATGCTGTAGGCGGTGCTTAGAAGGGAAATTAAGGTGTTGCTTTTCATACGAGATGGACTACATGAAGAAAATATATTTTTTCTTCTAAAAGAAGAGGGAATAAGAGGAAAAATTAACGCAAATGATAAAAATACATATACCAAGTATATTATGATCGTTATTTATAAAATATGCAAACATTATTCAAGAAATTACAGCACACTTAAAAACACAACGGGATATATGGTAACAACAGTGATGTGTGTTGAATATCATGATAGTGATGGGTGATGAAAAAATTATGATTAATTGTTTTGTTATCGTTTCAAGGGTTTTGAAACAAAACATAACCGTACAGAAGCTAGAACGATCTTGAAGGATATCGTATTTAGTGCAAGAGTGCCATTCCTTTCCTCATCGAATTTATTAACTCGTATAATTTGGTTATATCATTTTTGGAGCCTAAATACTGTGTCTATATTATTAACTTGTTTTCATAGACTACACACTAATCACAATTCTAAAAGTAATTTTAAAAGTTTTTTATTGTACAACTCAAATAGAAATCTCCTGAATGTTCAGAAAAAATATGTTGAAACCCAAAAAGGAACACAATAAATGAAATATGTAAAAAGAATAAAATATCCACATCTGTAAGCAAATGTAAATGAATGTTGAACTAGAGCGTAATTAACATTTAGTAAATACCCAACCAATTTACGAGACTTTAGCATTCGTAGCATCAAGTCTACTCTTCATGAATAATCAAAACGACGTCACAATCACAGTGATTTACACAACATATTCCATTAAACCCCACAAGACAGAAGCGACGGAGAAGTCCCGACATTGCGGCAGTTTCGACGCGCAAAAAGTTAGCGCCAGAATGAATTCAAACGCAGTGGCGAGAGAGTAAATGTCAGCAGCTGCCGTGCTGCAGCAGCAGCAGCAGCAGCGCTTCTGACGGCGGCGCCCTGAATTACGGCGCAGACAGCAGAGGAGCAGTTCCGGCCACTCGCAGGGAAGTGCAATTGGAGAACGCTATGGCCGCAAGCTGCACTCAAATTAGAAGTTTAGCCTCTCTCTAGCGCTGCAGTTGCAGTGTCCGTTACCCCCACCTCGCCGCAGACCGGGCCGCTGGCTGCATGTGAGCGCTCGCCCTCTCTTACTTTATGAGCAATATCCACATAATGCGCGGTAACAAACGGCGCAGGTCACAATAAAGTTGAATTATCTTTATGAGGATTTCATTCACAACAAAAACAAAAGGAAATTTCCCTTCCCTTCCGCTTTTCATGATGCAGGGAAGATCCGCGTTCAAGAAGAAAGGATGATTGTTAATGGTTCTGATGTTAGTGGAGTGAATGTTAAATTTCTTCTCTCCAGCACAGAACAATGGAGATGAAATACTAAGTTCAAAGAATAGGAATGTGAAATTGTACGTAAGTTCTTACGGTGAATTATTTTAGAGAGCGCTTTCTACAATTAACTAAGATGAGTATACTCTGTTATGGAATCGTGTTAATAGTTTTATTTTCGAAGAGTATAGAATTTAAAGGAGATTAGAAAATAAACTGGTACATATTTTATCTTAAGTACTGCGAAAGTAATTGTATAAAATGTGTTATTTAAGTGACAGTGAGATTTACAATCATGTATTAGACTAGAGAATAATGTATTAGACAGGATATTAAGATTGTTTTGAGTTTCCATAATGTTGCCTGCGTAGTAGCATAAATGTAAATGAAACTACTTCTAGAAGTATAAACGCACTAGTAAATATTTCGATTAAAAATTAACGTCGGTATATTTGATACTGCATCATTACTGTACATTCAAACGGACATAATTAACTTGAATTAATTGGCTTCTTGTTTTAATTATGTCTCAAAGTGGTGGCATTGATACAGTAAACTTGCTAGTGCTGAATAAAACTAATGCTGAATTTAATGATTCTAAACACAAAATGAAAATGAAAAAGTACTAAAATGCTTATATTTTTTGAAGAATTATTTAAAAATTTATTTTATGTGATTGTTCACAATATCGGTACTGAATTTTAAAATACGTAATAGTATTTAACCAAGTGTGACTGGAACCCCAAGATACACGGGAGATCATTAGTCATCGTATTTTAGTACACATTTTTGTATTGTTCCAAATCCGAATATAAATTACATTATTTTTCAAATGATTTGCGCATTTAATATTCCTCCCTGTGTGAAATATATTATTTTAAAATAATTGGCAGCAAGCTTTTCTTATCATTGAGAAATCGTCCAAAATGTCTCTAGAAATAAAATGTTGCTTAATTTTAAATCTGAAATTTTGTTAGAGAATGTAAGAAATAATTTTTAGTGAAAAAGAGGTAGGAATAAAATATTAAAATTTCAATTAAAATACTGTTCTTAGGAATTAAGAAGCTCATGTGCTGAAAGCCCAGAAATTTCCCTGAAGTACATTATGTTAGAGAAAATTTATTTAGTAATGTTACAGGTAATTTACTCCTACCGTCAAGTGCTGGTCAGTGTGTAATTCAAAGGTAATCCAAAGCAAAAAAAAATGTAGTGTAGTGAAGTAAAGTGAAGTGAAGTGTGGTGAACGTGATCAATCCTCTTTTCAATGCTGCTTTTCGTCTTGTACTGTATTGTACGGTATTATTATTATTATTATTATTATTATTATTATTATTATTATCATCATCATTATTATTGTTATTATTATTATTGTTATTATTATCATTATTATTATTAATGTAAGTGTTGTAATTTTTGCAATTATTGCCATTAACTGCCACCGGGTCATACCCAATTGCAGTTCTAATAAATCTATCTAAATAAATCTATCTCTGATAGCGCCAAAGTGCTAAGAGATTATAGTCCAGTACGTTGAAATGCAGAAACAATACAAAGTATCAATGTTACATCAATATTGCATTATTTCATATAAAATCGAATAATTAAAAAATGGGCACAACACAATTTTAGTATATAATCATGGCCGACATCTTTCCTTTCTTCTAAGTATAAAAGTACACTTCAGCTACTCAATTACATAAGTTTTAAATATAACAAGAGGCTCACGGACGCGACTGCAGAGATGAATTACTCACACGAAGACACTGACCAATGGGGGCAAAGTCATTATCATACTTGAATGACATTCATTTGGGTGATCACTTTACACCTGAACAACATATAAACCAAATTTTGCAATGTACTGCCCAAAACAATAACATCGTACGGTGAACACTGCTGAAACTGCAACTGAAAGGAACAAATAGCAAACTTTTTAAACATAATTTTATCTCGACAACATAATTCACACGACATAGTCTCGACATGAACTTTACACGAAAAAACACTAGTAAGCTGAACTCAAAAACTCGATCCAACGCACTCTCCGGCCAGAAACCCATCTTATTCACCTTCCTTAATTTCTCCATCCTTCATATTTCGAACACATTTGCCATCTCCTCTGGACCTACTATAGATACTATCATTATTAGTAGCAATTCCTGTCCACCTCATGTCCAACTCCTTCACAACCTTCACTTCTGGAATACGTTAAAAATTAACCAAAGATTTTCTAATGAATATTACTTAATTTCAATAGTGCTCAGAAAATGTTGAACAAAACATTAAAAAGGAATACGTAATGTGAATGTAGTGAAAACACATCAACTATAAACCTAGTTGAAAATGATGTTTTATAAGATTTACGAGAGAGAAGTAAAAATATCAGCCAAAAATGGCAGGACTCTTCAAACAAACGTTTCCCTAGCATTGCAGTTGATATCACACGGGGTCTAAAATCACAGAATTTAATATCAAACGTTTCCCACAAAATCTCACCACGATGTTTGTTTTCAAAACTAATTCTAATGTGGTTTTCAAAAAAGTCGGTAAACTAATAAAATAAAGATCTGAACGATATGAATTTCCGGTTAGTTTGTTATACAGACTTGTACAGTCGTCATTATACACCCGTTAGCTTACATATTTCAATTATCCTTAAACGCAGTTACCTGATATTTTCAGAACAAATAATATTATGCCTCTCTCCAAAAACACAACAAAAATTAAATTAAAATTATCAGCCAATAACTCTTTTTGTCATATTTTTCAAAAATATAAGAGAAAGTTTGTGTCTACTACTGAAAACCTTTCTCAGTAAATACGAAGCGTTTTCTGGTTGCTAATATGGATTTAGAAAATAAAAATTTATAAAAACAGTCTTTATTTTATTTTCTTTATAATACCGCATAATCAATGGATACAAAAAAATCCATTTTATCTCTTAAACATTTAAACTCCTTTTATCATAATATGAATCTTCAAAATTACCTTGGTATCAAAATCCGTGGTATTATTCTAGATTCGTTATTTGCTTACATTAAAAACAGTCTCAAAGAGTATAAGTACCGTATTGGAATGAAGAGACATTATTTACACTTCTTTTTTTAATTTTTAATTGCACATATGATCCTAATAGTTCGATTTTATGCCATATTCCCTTCATACCATACGCAAACGATATTTTCTATTTGATTCAAACGTGAATAACAGTTATCTTCGCTGATGATACGAACATACCGTGAGGTGGCAAAAGTCTATGTCATAGCAATAATCAAATATACAGATTGCAGTAGCAACGCGTACAAGAGATGTAAAAGTGCAGCACATATGGCAGCCCAAAGGGCAGCACATATTTGTACTCTAGTGATACATATGAAAAGGTTTCTGACGTGATTATGGCAACACGAGGGGAATCAACAGACTTTGAACCCGAAATGGTAATTGCAGCTAGACGCATGGGGCATTCCATTTCAAAAATCGTTAGGGAATTCAATATTCTGAGGTCCACAGTGTCAAGAGTGTGCTCAGAAAACGTGATTTCAGACATAACTTCTTACCACAGAGAATACAGTGGCCGGCGGTCTTCAGTTAATGAAGGAGAGCAGCGGCGTTTGCGTAATGTTATCAGTGATAAAAGATAAGCAATCTGGCGTGAAATAACCGCAGAAATCAATGTGAGATGTAAAATAAACATATTCTCAAGATGGTGCGAAATTTCACTCGAGGTCTTAACTGTTCTATTTAATTAGAGAATTTACTGAGTACCAAAAAGGAGATTGTTTTAAGGTATTTAGTTACGATTTGTACTGTTTAATTTTGAAATTCTCAATATGCTTGTACAAGTATCTCAGCTTCCGAATTAATGACCTCCATTTTGATCTGTTTTTTTTCAGGTTTCTGATTTTTTAAGTAAAAGCTGAGATAACGCCTTGCTTTTCTTCTGGACATAAATATAGTTTTACAGTTACAAACCATCCCCGACATTCAATCGGCAATAAGTGGATTTCTTTGTATTGGTCACGATCGAGAATAATAGACACACTTTCTTGTTGATTTGTATTTCTTGTGTATTTGTGTTCTTCAATTTTCGTATCAATTCTTACCTAAAACTCTCATTGTGTATTTAATGTATTGTGTATAATTCAACTTTATATTTCTAAGTTTCGGTATGGATCCCAGAGCTCAAGAAACTTCACTCCAAAGTACGTTACATTTTTCTCCAAAGTACGTCAGTTATTAACTACTTGTTGACATTAGAACCTACATAAATATAAACATAAATACGTAAATTTAATAGAAAAGACACTGGTAATAAATTTTGAATGAGAAAAACTAATTAATCTAATATTACACATTAAAATTCAAGAAAGAATAAACAGAAGTCACTCATCATTCTGATTGAAAGATGATTTTTAATGAGATGTTCAATCACGGGCGACAAAAACCTGAACCCGTCCGCATATTTCTAACATAACATTTTGAACGTTCAACTCGTTTGAACGCTTTACGATCCAGAACGAAAAAAAATCGAACCGAGATCGAAATCACGACCTCCGCGCTTTTGAGACGCCAGCGACGCGACACGACGCGACTAGGGCGGCCGCAGGGCACACAGCGATCCATAGGCGCGCGACAGCCGACCTGACAGGAGCGAAGCAGAAGCAGAAAGTCGAGACAAACGGCGCAATTACTTCTCTTGTACGACTTTGCCAGGCGCTCGCGTGGGAACAGCCACAACGCGCGCGGAGGGGTAGACGTCCCCGCCACGCCGCTGTCAAAGGTGCGGTCGAAATCGCCGCCCATTTACCCCGAAAGAGGCGCCTTCCGTGAAGTCACGGGTCGCTGCTGCCTCATTCGAAATTCCTACGCTCCGTAGAATCACCTGGCTCGCCGCGCAGACCAGTGAAATTACACGACTACATTGACTATTTTCCGCTGCGTTCTCCGACTGAATTCGACATGTTTTTTTTCTTTTGGATTCAGTTTTCACTCCTTTTATAACACTCCCAATGCCATTGGTGGTTAGCCCTGTTTAGCTCACACACAGAAAATATTATTATATGATGTAATAAAAATAATATTAAATATATTTCTTCACTACGTGTAATTTGTACTGGATTCAATAGTCTCTCTTAGTGAAGATCTTTTTTGTTATTTTGATGACACTTCTGTTTTTATTAAAAACTCGATTCATCGTCAAGTGTAAAGTGTTGGAGGTGTTTCCGATGAGACCCAAAACGAGATACATGAATATTATTTTTAGTAGTTTTAAATTTTAAACTTAATAATAATAATAATAATAATAATAATAATAATAATAATAATAATATACGATAGACTACAAATGAAATATAGCCAACGCAGATCTAAGATTATAAACGCCAATTGCAATGAAATTCATGAACTATTCATATATTTCACCTGTCCTTTATTCCAGAGTTTTCATCTTTATGCTCAAGTAGAAGCTCTCCGAGTGATCGACTTTATTGCTCGCGAGCTCGCGTACACTGCGACATAAAATGGCATCCCGAAAATCAACTGCCCCGTCAGTTTTATTACTAAAAAATTTCCTCGTCGGCAATTCGCGATGATTCGGTGAATGAAATAGTGAACTTGGGGGACCTCGTCCCGATTGCAGAGTGCCACGCTGGACTGAGCGTTGCAGTCTAGCGACGGGGTGGAAAATTTATAGCTCCCGGCTAGATACATGTTTATGCTCGTCCGCTTCTTCTTTGATTGATCAGTTGGAACCAACGGCTTTTCAGTGGAGCGCCATGTAAAACTCCGGCGCGAACAACAGAGTACAAAATTCTTTAGTCATGAAGCAGTGGGGACGGTAGGTCGTTGGGGAACGATTTTATGTCGCAGTGCAACGATGATCAAAAGTACAGAGCAGAAATGAGCGCGAAGAATTCAGGCGCACAAAGGATGAGATACGCAACTACGAACTCAGTTGGGCAAGTTCACAAGCTCGAGAACTTGGGTATAAAGAGAACCTATCATGAACTGCCTTGTTTTAATGAGATGTTTTGAAGCTTTAAGAACGGCTTATCATTATTAAATAATTACTATTTATTTTAAAAACTTGTATGTATTTACACTGTTGCAAGTCAATATATTTTGCGGAAATGTAATGGAAAACCTGAAATAATATTTTTTAATAGTTACTAATTTCGAAAGTTTGTATTAATTTTAAAATATGTACTATTCATATTATTTTTAAAATTCTGTACAAAATTCTCAATATTTCATTGGAATGTGTTTCAAATTACACTGTACATTATTTGTTGTACTACCATTTTAACTCACGAAAACATTTCACGTCCCAGAAACAACAACGAGAGGGAATGAGAAAAGAAAGTCGGAATACAAGATGATATTCACAATGCAGGATACATACGCATAATGAACTACAGAAGATATCTTGAATTTCCGCCTCATTTAGTGCAAAGTACCGGGCAAGCTGTTTACCCTCCAGCGCAAAATATTTATGTTTTGAAGTTGAGAATAAAAATTTTGGAAATCCCTGGGAAGTGAGACAAATCCATTAGGCGCCCCTCGTGCGTCCGGCCGACACGAGGGAGCGTCCGCGCAGGGGCGGGGCGGGGGCGGGGGTGGGGTGACGGACGGCAGAGCGACGGCGTACGAAGCCGCGGGGGCGGTCGCGGCAGGAGGCGCGCCGTGGGCGGCCGGGTGGAGTGCGCAGAAGGCGAGACGGACGCGGGAGCGACAGCGGGGCACGCGGGGCGACGGCGGGGGGTGGCGAGGCGGAGACGAGGCAGCGACCGGGTGCGCGGGGCGGCGAAACGGGCGCCGCGGTGGCGCGACAACGAGGGTGAGAGCGGAGGCCGGGCGCGGGCGACGCGCTGCATGCGGGGCCGGAACAGCGCGGCGGGAGCGGGGCGGGAGCGGGCGGCGGCAGGCCGCAGAAACGGTCGTTTAAAAGCTCAAGGAGGGGGTGGGGTGGGGCAGCTGGGCGGTGCGTAGGGCAGCTTGTAGTGTTACACAGGTGAGAGGAAATAGCGGTACGCATGTGGGTTGGAAGTGTAAAAAGATAGGACGTAAGACATTGTTAATAAGTAACGTAAGAGTGAGTCGTAGAGTTTAAGTAATGTGGACCGTTCGTAAAGCGAGTTGTAGAGTGAGTTAAGATGAAACGCAACGCTTATTGTGAGTTTAATTAAGGCGAGATTGTGAGGCGTATGTAAGGCGGGTTGTAGATGGTAATAGAGTGACACGTAAGGCCGTACGGTGTATGACGTACGGAATAAGGTACGATGATTGCCGGTCAGAAAGTGTCGACTTAGACGCAACAATAGAAGAGGCTCATACAGAAACAAGCGAGCAGATGGGGGTGAATGTGTGTCGCGCAATAGGAACCGACCGGCAGCGAGTGTAGATGTGATGTGGTGCTCGAAGGAGCGAGGCAGTTGGAAGCCAGAACATATGTGCCCGTGCGCCACGTGTAGTATTTGCAGAAAGAGAAGAGAGAGAGGAGAGAGAGAGAGAAGAGAAGAAGAAGAGAAAGAGTAGAGAAAGAGAGAAAGAGAAGAGAGGAGAGGGAGAGGGAGAGAAGAAGAGAATCACCGAATAAGCAGTGCAAGCTGGTAGGGAAGAAACGGAGCCATGTCGCGATGAAATGCTTTGTTTGGGAGGTGGGATGCAAAATTAGAAAGGAGAAGAAGAGAGAGACGGAGAGAGCGGGGTGAGAGGCAAGGCGAAAGTAGAGGAAGTAGGAAAGGAGCAGAGGAGGAAGACGAGGAAGGGAAGGAAGATTAGGAAGATGAGGAATAGAGAGGAGAAGAGAAGAAGACGGAAGGAAGAGAGGGAGAGAGGAAGATTGAGAGGGAGAAGAAGAGGAGGAGAAAGACGAGGAGGAAGAAGAGAGGAGGAGGAAGAGAAGGAAGAAGAGTGGGCGTGGCGGCCGTGGGTGCGCGACGGCGTTTCGGGCGCGGGAGGGCGGCGCGCCCCTCGGGGCCCGGCCTGCTGAATAAATCAAACGCGCTCAGGGCATTCTTTTGTTGGGCGCGCAGCCCGCGTGGCGCCAGAGGGCGGGCGGCGCGAGCGGGGCGGAGGAGGAGAAGGCGGCGGCGGGCGGCGGGCGGGTGGGGCGTGTCGGCATACGGAGGCGATCCAAGGAGGTGCCCTTGCCTGCAGTGGAGGCGAGTGCTGGATAATTAGATGGGTGAGTGCATGATGGAGTCGTACACGGATTGGATTGCTGTATTTGGATTTTGCGTAATTGGGAAGATCAATACCTGGTAACGGCGAAATGAAATAACACGCTCCAGACAACTTGAACGATTTTGAACGAACATTCTGAGAGCATTATTATCGGTTACATACTACTTGATTTTTTTCAACAATTTTAATACCATAGTTGAATAAAATTATACAGTACTAAGTTCAAATATTTAATTGTTAGAAAGAAACAGAGCTTATTTAATATAAGTTTCTTGTGTAAGCCTGCGGAAATATTTTAATTCTTGGTCATGTCGAATATTGGGTTGATAAAGATAGTTGGCCATTGCAATGAAGGTGAATTTTGGTACCAAGAAAATAAACAAAATGGACACAATACGATACGTTTCATATACTAAGAGTCTCTTCATAAAATATAAACCGAGGAGAATTTTGATGTATATTTCTAGATGTCTTATCTACATCTAACCGTCAATGGTCTTGAAAATTTAAAAAGATTCCCTTAAGAAAAACAATATACCTACTGATGCAAATTAGAGTGCTAATAATATTCTATTTCGACATTATGGTTAAAATTAATTTGTGAGACTATTAAACTTACATTGAAGAAAAAATTAAGAACTGTTAAACGCCAGACGGGAAAGTTTATTAGTAATACATTCAAAGCTTGTGAAGTGAGATTTCAAGGGAGTCAAATGTTACTCAAAGAGGTGCCTTACATATCCAGTTTTTCGCTTACTTAATTTTTAAAAAAATGATCTTACTAATGAAGGGATTCCCCTTTGCAGATGTGAACCATATTTGTTTCAGTTGCATAGTAATCGAACGCAATTTTTTACAAGAAAAATGTTTAGCCAATTAAGTTCAAGTGCCTTGCATGCATCATATTCACACAGTAGCTTTAATGACCTACTTTCATTGACTAACTCACTGAATTAAACTATGTCTTCAACATTTTATTTGCGACTTGTATACAACGAATGGAATTTCTTTATGTGTTTTCAATGTACGTCAACTGAATTTTAGTTTATCAACATCTTTAATCGTTCAGAAGGACAGACTCAATTATATCAACTTCTTTGTTTGCAAACACTGAGAAAAATATGAATGGAAAAACAGTCGGTTAAAAGGTCAAACGGCTTGAAATTCTTCTAAGAGAGGTTTTTGTAAAAAAATATCAATACTTCATCATTGGTCAACTAAAAGAGGTTTTCCTATTAACCAAGGCTCACTTCTTCAGGTTGCAATGTATTTGGAGAGTTTCTGTAAGCTTTCATAGAGTATTTACAGAGACAGGGAGTCCTATCAACTACGGGCCACTTTCGTAACTTCTAAAAAGTTCACGATATCAAATTTAAGTTTTCACTGAATAATGTGGAATCATGGGGAAAGTAATAATTCGTAGAGACACTTTTTAATTTTTTTATTAGTTTTCCAGAAATCTAATCAACTTTGATCTCTTTAAATGGAACTAAATATTTTCCTCAATAGCAATGGATAGATCATAAAAAGAGGGATACCATGATAATAATTTGTTTGTATTTTGATAGTTATTTCAGCATAAAACAAAATTTGTTTTTGACAGCTAGTCATGGATGTCTTTTGAATAGTGTTCGAAAACATTTAGGAGAACAAAGCAATTGTAACGAGGATGTCAAAATAATTAAAAAAGTCATAGTGCTCTACTCCTCTGAGCAAGGAAAATATTTCACCTCATTTTGAGGTATTTTTCTCTTCTCGGCCAAAGATAACTCAAAAAACTCCTTTGAAACTTTGAACAGAAAATATATTTCTCTTTCGTGGTGATAAATATTTTAATTTTATTTCCATTATTAAAAAACGATAGAATCTTAAATATGATTTATTACAGCTCTGAAGTATTATAAGATTTTATTGGGAAATAATTTTGCACAGAAATTTACCAATGCTATTAAGAGATTATTAAATAAATACAGTTAATTTGTATCTCGTGAAATTGTTCAATTTTTCCAAAAAAAAATTGAAAAGTTTGCCACTGATACCGTTTTTTAGAAGATTCATTTCGCACATTTTACAAACTTTGTTCTGGATTCTCTCCCAACAACTTCGCAAACTACCGCAAACCGATGCTAAGATATTTGCTGTGACCAACTTACCTGGTGCACGAAGTACATAATATATGTATTCTGAATGCATGTTGTTATATTGTACGTGGATTAATCTATTGTTGTGGTTTATATACGTAGACTTTATGCACACTTTTCGCCAATTATCAGTTTACCAAAAATATGTACTTACGCATTATGAAGTTATGGTGACGCAACATACGCAATAATTGATTTTTTCATCATATAATGGAATAAAATTTAACTGCGAAAAGTAAATAAAATTGGTCAACAATTTTTAAGGAAATTATTGGCAAATATTATGCAATTATTAGTACACTAATGTTACACATATTGCACACCGCTTTTATTAGGACACTTAAGTTACACATCTCGCAGGTGAAATAAAACGTATCATTATTCTCAAACAATATCGCACGAAATGGTACATCAACTGGTATTATAATCAATAACACAAATAAAAAACTGTAACACTAATTTTAAATTAGAAAAATTATAAACATTTTTTTTAGATCTGAATGAACAAAAATGTATTTTCTTAAGGACCCTTCATCACTTAAAAATCTATTGAAAGATTGGAATAAATTTTGTAATAGACATCTGTGCAGAATGGACAAAAGTAATATCTTTTTGGCATTTTTAATAATTATCTTAATGATTTTAAGCCATAGAGTCATCCGTAGTTTCACTGTCATACACTAATGTTTCATCTACGTCCATGTGCTCTACGGGAAATGACCCAGTCCGCGGCAATCCCGCCTTCCCACGGGGAAATACTAACCGAACTAATATGAAAGTGGGACAAAAACTCTCGCTAGCACGACGAACGGCCGAGCAGAAAGTCCCGCGGTAATACCGAACAGACCAGCAGCGCCATTTCCAGAACGATCGGAAACATTCAGGAAAATCGGCGACGATTTTCTCCCATTAAGGGGAATCCGTCGCCCCTATTGACCCAATTACACGCGAAACAGCGGCGCGGCGCGAGGCAGACCATTAAAATTAATCGCTATATTACTGAAACAAAGATCCCATTGGCGAACGGCATGCGGCCTTTCATTCGCACAATACCTGCGCCATTGCAAGGGGGGGCTTATTAAATAGTGATGCATCGCCTCGCACGGCGCGCAGCCGTGTAGCGAAGGCAGCCCAGGCAGCGGAGGTGTCTGAGGTGGCGGCGGAGGCAGTTGCAATGGTGGCGGTGGAGGCGGAGGCGGCTTGCGTGGCGGTGGCGGTGGCGGTGCGGGTGCGGTGGCGGTGCCGGTGGCGTGGCGTGGCGGTGGCGGTGGCGTTGGGGGTGGCGTGGCGGTGGCCGGTGCGCGGTGGCGGCGGCGGTGGCGGTGGCGGTGGCGGTGGGCGTGGTGGCGGTGGCGGTGGCGGCGGTGGTGGTGGTGTGGTGGTGGTGGTGGCTGCGGAGGGTGGCTGCGGAGGTGGTGGCTGCGGAGGTGGTGGCTGCGGAGGTGGTGGCTGGCGTGACGGCAATGGCGGCGTGGCGACGGTGTCGGTGGCAGCGGCGACGGTGGCGGTGGTGGCGGCAGCGGTGACAGCCGTAGCGGCGGTTGGGAAGGTGGTGAAAGGGCGGTGGTGTTGGAATGTGGCGGGGGGCGTGGTAGCGGCGGCGGCGGCGGCGGCGGTGGCGGTGGCGGTGGCGGTGCCGGGGCGGGGGCGGGGGCGGGGCGGGGCGGGGGCGGGGCGGGGGCGGGGGTCCGCGCGGCGCGTCCGAGACGACGGGGCGGCTGGTGCCGGCGATGACAGTCGTGCGGCCAAGTGGGTGGGGCGGAGGAGGGGGAGGCGTGCTGTCAGCGGCAGCACCCTGAGACCATTTCAATTACCCCGATTGAGGCGATAGAAGGGAGCCCAGGGAGGGCGTGACGATAGCCCAGGGGCTCGCAGAGGTATTGGAGGCAACGGACGTTCTATAGCTGGCGATCACTGATGCACTCGAGTCGACGGGGGTGGTGACGGATTATGTGACGACTGAGAAAAGATATGGAGAACGATGGGACTGCAGCAGTTTAGTGAAGCAGCGTCTGTGACGGAGATGCCATGTTTTGGGACAGGCACGGTGATTAGGATGGAAGCGCGTTTGAGGGCTGGTGTCAGCCGCTGAAGGCTGCTCGGCGAGGACAGTGGGGATGGTGAGGTCTTTGGCGGCGGGGACCTGGTAGAGCTGTGGTCGCGGGGATGAAGCTAGCTTAGAGCGGAGTGGTGGTGTGGGCGGAGTCGATAAGATAGCACGTGTTCCTTCATGATGGATCTGCCCCAAGGGCGCCACGTGCATTATCTCACGCACCAAGCGCCAGATGTCAGGATAGGCGATCTCTATGAGACGTGAACGTCAGAGATACCCCGCTGGGTGCGCTCTAACTGTCTGACATACGTCGATGATACGTCACCACAAAATAATATCTTCCAAATCATTATTTAAATGTCTACAAATAATTCGAACATTTCTTATTATTATTTTTTAAATACGTTTTACAAATAACTGAAAAAGTTTGTTTTCCGAGCGTTCCGAAAGTAACATTGCTGTTTCCGTTTGTCTAACAATGTGAAAACTTTCCACGTTTTCCATTTATTTTACATTATTTTCATTTTATATTAGTACGGATAAATTAAAATATAATTAATAGTCCCAAATCTCATTTCTACTGGATAATATATCTGCTGAGCGAGATTTGACACTTGGTTCTGGTGGCTCATGTGAGTATTGCATGTGAGGATGGCTAACGTATTGTATGGTAAGATCATAAAACGAATAAAAAAAAACTCGTTTCCAAATTCATACATACAGCGTGGTTAGATGCCCGCGCTATGGATTTTATAAGATTAGTGGAACCAACATTGGCCCAAACATAGCAATAACCAACGATATTGAAGAAGAAGGAAAAGAAGAAAAAAGAAAAAGAAGAAAAAAGATAAAGAAGAAAATGATGAAGTAGGAGAAGAAGAAGTAGAAGAAGAAGAAGAAGAAGAAGTAGGAGAAGAAGAAGAAGGAGAAGAAGAAGAAGGAGAAGGAGAAGGAGAAGGAGAAGGAGAAGGAGAAGGAGAAGAAGAAGAAGAAGAAGAAGAAGAAGAAGAAGAAGAAGAAGAAGAAGAAGAAGAAAAATTATAGTTCACAAGACAATGGAATTTCAAAATCTAAATAATTTAATTACTTATCTTATTTCTTCTTCGTCCTTTTCTTAATATTATTATTATTATTATTATTATTATTATTATTATTATTATTGTGTTAAAGTTGAGAACCATTGTCTATCACAGCAACAGATCTGGTCAATAAAAATATGAAAAAGTACATCAAAAATGACAATTAAACCCCAGTGCAACAGTCCTTAAAACTCAAAAATTTTAATCTTGGAAACTCCTCGAACCGTACTAAATTTATCAAGAGCTATAACCAAGTATGTGGTCTGCCAATGTTGTTCCTACACACCCGGGAAAACCGGATGATTTTTGAGACTTAAAGTAGTAGAAGTTATAATAATAATAATAATAATAATAATAATAATAATAATAATAATAATAATAATAATAATAACATAGAAGTATGTAAGTTTTGTATAAAAACGAAAACAAAAGTTGAGGAGAGGGAATGTTGTTTCACATTTCTATTCACGTATCGCCTCTGAACGTTTCTGTTTAAAAACAAATCACAACTTCCTGTTAAGAAGTAAATATAAACATACGTGTAAGAGCAACAATCATATAGTTATCTTTCCACAGAGAGTAAAATAATTAGAAATGAAGAACAAACTTATAACAAACGAAGTAACGAACGATAACCATTGTAAATATGCTTGTAGAGCATTGTGCACACTAACACACACAGTGTAACACACCTAGAAAGATTTTAAAAATCTATACACCGACTATATTCTCCATCGCAATTTCAAAAATGTAAATGAAACTGGCAGTAGAATCAAAGGACATTCTGCAATAGATTATTCTCCATTAATTTTTTTCCGCCAAACAATGCGAGTCATTGGGTTTCATATGTCAATTTCGACGTGTTTGCACTGGAAACGCCTGCTGATATTTTCAGTCTAATGCGATTCGTCCGTTCCAGAATACATTTCACTTTTCTGTCAGATTTTATTTGTCATTGTTACCTACCGTTTAAAGGGGTTGAAATTGTATTTGCAGTGCAATTTAAACTCTGAGTGACCTGTCAAGTGTCAAGGTATCGAATTTTTCCTATTTTCCCCACTATGTGAAATATATCCCTCTTTGTTGATGTAATATGAACGTACCAATGTATGAATACATAAAAATGTACTGAATATTTCATCATGGTGTAGTAGGTATTTATTTCCTACATTATGATTTTTATTCAATTCATTAAATAAGACATTCCGATCAATTGTTTTCAAAAATACTTGTCCTAAAAAGCACGGATCTCCCAAATTTGGCAGTAATGAAAACTTCAATATGGCTCAACACATTTTCTAGAGTAAATTTGGTTTGCGCGAGATTTATTTGATCAACTAAATAACCACAGTTAACTAATGTTCCCACAAATGGAAATATAAGTATAAAATCTTGGAACCTACATCTAACAATGAGGTTTGATACATTTTGCCGTAGGCACATACCAGCCTAATGAATTTGCTGACACTTATGAAGTGTTATATATGTGTGTACCACTTAGAGAGTTATCTCAATTTTGTTTTGACAATTCGTGTAAGAGTTTCGATATACGTATAAAAGTATTGCCCAAGGCACTGTACGTAAATAAACTTAAGAAAAGCACAATAAAACATTCTTTGAATGGCGATAAAACTCGAAATGTGAAGTTTTCGAAAAAGCGAGTTTAAATTTTTCGTTGGTTGTATTTAGTTTGATGTTACAGCCCAAAAACAAAATATAAATTTAACCAGCGAAAGTGAACTACGTAAGATTATTAATAAAATATAGGATCGTTTTAGTTGCATGTTCTCAAGTTATACTGGGAGAGAAACGAAATAACAGAGATCAAACTTCGAATGGGCGAAGTAAAAAGATTCGAGTGAAACTCCCCAGGAAGAACCCAAGAAGAACCAAAGCTGATATCTTCGGAACGTCGTGAAACTGAATGAAGCCATTGTAAGAAGAGTTAGCAACGTGGGGTAGAGTAATGATTAGCATAGTAAGTTATATATTATCTTTCAGAGAAGGGTCATTGGTTGCATTTGATATGAATGCTACGCTTAGGGCAGAGGTGAAAATTGCTATGTCTCCCTGCGAGAGCCTGACGATAGCCAACTACAAACCTTCACTGTTATCGAGTTGCACAGAGAAGATTTAGAATGATGTAGATATTTCATACATTTCCCTATCTATATTATTATGTTTTTGCATTAGTTACTTTGATATTATCTTTACAGAATAAAAGTTAATATTTTGCCTCATATATCCGTCAACAATATATTTCTTCTAATTTATTTAAGGTTGGAGTGAAATAAAGATAGTTTGATATTTGGAAATAGTTTCCTGCAGGAATAACAATTTCTAGGGTGAAGTCAGATAAAACTGTCTTACAGTTGATACTTGCGTAACGTTGGCTCTTCAAATTCATGATTATGTTTTAGATTCAAAAAATAAAATAATCATGAACTTCAAACAATACGCGTCTGTTTTCTGAGTGGTTTGTCGGTCACAGCTTAACGTTGAAGCAATAATGCACTACAAAATGAAGCGGTTTAGCAACTTTGTTTACTAAAACAACAGAGTTAAGAATTAAGGCTATACCAAAAACCACATTACGCTTCCCGAAAGCTCCGAAAGTAATATTGAGTGAGATGACTCATCAAAGTGAATTTGAGGATCATTTATCTTAGTTATCTTTTAATGAACGTCTTTTCTTTCATGGGTGTTATTGAAGACAGACAAGGTGCCTGTGTTGTTTGTTATTTTTTAGCCCACAAAACAGCGTCCGAGTTCAAGCAGCGCGATGACTGGACCACGCACGCACTCGGGCAAGAGAATAATCAATGTGAGTAACAGACAGAGAAACATTCTTCTCTCCAAAAAGGTCACATGCATAGACGAAGGGAACTTATCAAATTGTTCACTTTTAGTCACCTAAAAGACAGTTCTACTTTCATCGGACACTGCATGTTATTTCAGGAAAATATCATATGATCCGATGTAACCCTGACAGTGCATGGGTACGAATTTCTCGTGCTATTATTGAAAATCTTTATCTTTAGAATAAATGGAAAAAGACAATTGCTTGGCCAAAAGAGAATTCTATTTTATGTAACTGAACTATCATAAAATAATACCTGGAGTACAGAATTATGCGTTTTGACGTGTTTTATGTATACATTAAGCAACGATGAAGCTACTAAATCTATGTCGCTTTTGATCTGCGTCTAATATTCTATATATTTTAAATAATTCTAATATACGACTATAATTTAACCCATACACATTTAATTTTTGAAGGTTGATTATGATTTAGTTTTATAATTAATCCTACTATTCGTTATGGAAATGTATCATGAGTACTCAGATTGGAAATAAGTGTTGGTTGATTAATTAAATGTGATATGAGATGACCTGACCATCACGAGGAAAACAGTTTTAGTCTGAATTTTAATGTAATAACATAAATTAAAAATTTAGCTCCGTTATTGTAATTTATTTTATAAGAAGGATTTTCACAAAATTATGATTTATTACTCACTTAAAATTGTGTAAAAATTAATTAATGAAAGGGAGAAATAATGTGGAGTAATTTACTAACATTTATTACTCAGAAAATAATCAGTGTAGTAAACTAAACAAACTAAAGCAGAACTAATAATCTAAACTAAAATATATAGTCAATTTAAGTTTCTCACTTGTAACGAGATGAATATTCACATCCACATCTCATTACTAGCTAATGACAATGTAATTTTGGCAAAATGGTTGGCAAATGAAAATTAAGTCGACCTTAAATAATAATGTTACGAGCTTACGCATCCAATATTTAAATTGATTTACCTTTGCATAATCTTTCAATGACACCCATGCGGCCCCATAATAACTCCCATGTTAAATAATAGCACATTTCCACGCGGGGTACTAATACAGCGACGTGTCGAACACGCGACCCACTGACAACAGCAGCGCGGCTGCGGCGGGGCGGCGCAGCGAATCCATCTTCGAAATTAGCCTGGTGCCAATAAACCCGTGTTTCAAGAACACGTGCAACAAATCGCTCGACACGTAATTCGCCGAAAGGCAATTTTTGGGGGGCCAAAAACGTATCTCGCTCATCTGTCAAAGCAAATCCGCCAGCATTTGGCCCGTGTGCAATTGGGTGACCCGCGCCCCCGCGCGCATCCGGTTGGGTGAGAGTGGGAGGTGGGGGTGAGAGTGGGAGGTGGGGGTGGGAGGGAGGAGAGTGTGGGATTGTGGGAGTGTTGGAGCGCGAGCGGCGGGGCTTTAATAATCACTTATTTTGATTGCATATAAATTCAATATTTGCCCGCCTTGACGCGGCACAGGGGGGCCTGCGAACGCGTGATCGGCCGCGATTCATCACGTTAAGAGTGCGGTGGATAATGGTGAATTCTAATCAACAGAGCGCGAACGCGCGGCTCCACGCACGCGCCGCGCACTGGCTGCGTCCGACCAACTCACGAGACCAACGGCTTGTGACATGCTCACATTTCACCAACTATAAGTTAAATCTTCCGGCAAGTATGTTTCTGATATTATAGGAAACTTTCTTTGAAGTATTTCTCTGACACACAATGTGTAAGCCACCTGCATCTCCAAGTGGTTTCTTAACACCGTGACAAAATTTAAAAAGATAGGGCAATTTCATTACAAAATTTATTTTTGGCTTAATATAAAACCAATTTTACAGTTGGAAGTGAATAAAATTCTTTGTAAAATTGTCCAAAAATTTATTTTCACACTATTGACTTACTTTTTCAAAGAAGCCACTGAATATTGCACAAAAACCTTCAATTTTGCGACTGATATCTACTCTGAGCTAAGCCTCGTTTAAGCTTTTATTTGTGACTTGCTTCGACTTGACTACTGATTAAATCTCAAAAATATTTCATTTTATCTAGTAAGAACGCATGCACATATGCCAAGAATCCAAACGTTAGTTTAAAAAAAATCCTTGTAAGTCATGATACACACTTGTTCAAAAACATCACGCCACACAGCAGTATGACCAGTTTAAATGTATCAAGAAATCGCGATCTGGTTCATACAAAATTGAAAACAATCAGTATAAAAATTGAAGAATATTTTGGCTTCACATATTAAAAAGCAGTTTAGCAGAAAGAGTTTCATTCATTAAAAGAGAAATTTACTTTTCAGCGAATCTCCGAAATAGTGAGATATTTTAATTCTTCCTCTTCAAGACACGACTCAACCTCCTTTTACAGTTTCCACTCTCAAGTGAGAGAGGGATTTTTTCTGTGTATGATGTATAAGAAAGTAAGTACAATGAAAATTAAAGTTTCTAAGAAATTGCGATTTTTTTTAATCTAACCATCTCGTCTGTTATCATATTACAAGATTAGCCATGATTTATTATTCTCTCATTAGCATTTTACGCCTCCAACGTTTTTCGGAACAAATAATATTATACACAGTTTGTGATAGGAAACAAAAAATTAATAAATGAATATGTTTACACGCGCCTTAAGGAATGCGTTTTTGCATTCATTGATATGTTAAAAGACAAAACAAAATTTAAAGATGAACTTTTAGAAAATCGAAGCTAATATTACTAGAAGGTAATAATGCGATACATAATTTTATGAAAACAATTTGAAATGGAAATAGTTTATAACAATATAAGACAAACTTATAAAATAAATTTATTGTCAGATGCATGGAATGAAAAACAAATGTTTTCAACTTGTCGGTTTTGTTTAGTTTGAGTTTACAAGTATAAAACGAAAACGAAATTACCTAAAGCATTGGGTAGTGATCACAAAAAATATTATTTTATCATAATTACCGGTTTTAAGAAATAAATGAGAACGCGAAAGAAGTAAATTTGTTATTTTCATTAAAAGTACGAATATTTTAGAAAAATATTTTCAATATAAATTTGATACGCATATTATGTTCATGAAATACTTCAATTAAGATATTTCATGCTAAAAATACATCACATAAAATTATTTCTAAATTTATTCGGTGAATATCAGTTCATATATAGATTTCCAACTGGAATATCAAACATTTATCGAACACAATGAACCTAAGGAACACTGTGTGCATCGGATGAAACATGGATGCCATGCCACTTTACTAACAGCGCATCGCAATAGACAATTGAATACACCAATTATTTCTGGATACATTAACCGGTTTGTCTTATTTGCAATGCTCCGGCGACACGTTTTATTCGTGCTATATCTGCCCTGACCGAAAGGACATTCATTTGACGCAGAGGCCACGGGTAGAGTGGGAATGCCGAAGTCGGGACATCCAACTCTACGATCGGTAATCCGAGGGGCGTTATCGCGGCATTAGCAAGCGGTGTAGCTGGTTCGTGCCCTCTGCAGAGTCGTATTTACGTCACGATTTGCGAAACAGAACGCTCAACTAATTTTACGCGATTTCCGAAAACTGTTCGCATAACGCACATGTGAAAATTAATGTACTTTATATTAATTTTGATTTCAAAACATTTTATGAGACATTTTAAATTTGAAAAATATTGAAATTGGAACGATAATGATTGATTATAAAACTTTTCACATACAGGTTTATGGATAATTTTATGGGAATCATGGAGCGCAGAAACAACAATTATTGTAAAGAAAAGGAACTAACCATATGTTAGCATTAATTATATTTTTATTGACATTCTATCTAGTAACCCGAGATTTTAAAATATATATTGCATTGGCAGGTAATGAAAAATATCAGAATCACCGTTTAGAGTTTGTTACCGATTGTGAAGCACCAATATTACCTAGAGAGGAGGATGTGGGCTCATTTGAAGGTATGGGAAATGGAGCTTCAAAATTGAGCTTCCATCCCCACAGAACTGCCTGAGACCGAAATAAAAACATGTATTATTTAATTGTAACTTAATAGGTTTAGCTTCAATTCATTACATAATTTTGGCTCTAATTGGATTATCCCTCAATTAAAATATAAACACAAATCGTATTGTTTATTGCTCAGACCAAATTCCTGAATGATGAACAGATATGAGATGCTCCTTTATGGAGATGAGTATCCTTTCACACCGCAACTAAATTCGCTGATGATGAGGGAAAACTGCTTGAGACGCACATTCGCACTTGGAAGCGAAGAAAATTAAGTTTCAGTTCCCTCCTTGCGAGAATGGATTTCTGCGCACAAAAGATCTCCATTTGTATCTCATCTCACGAGGAGCATGTTGCGTCAAGAGAAGCGATCCACACGCCATAAACCGCCTGAGTATTACTGACTCTCTCGCACGGCGTGCAGTAAAACGGGAGCCCGAAAACTAAATCGCACGCATAAAATCAAACTGCTGAAAGGAGACGAGGAGAATAGTTTCCTGCGAAATGCTGCTAGTTTCGGCGAGGCGGTCCTTACGGGCGGTGCATAAATTGCGGGAGACGGCGAAGAGCAGAGGACGACGCGGGGGGAGAGGGAGATGTCGAGAGAGGGGCGAGCACGAGTGAGAGGAGAAGACGCTGGAGATGGAGGGTGGAGAGTTGAGAGGGGAAGTGAGAGGTGAAGGAAAGATACGCGCCTTGGAATTGACGGGAGAAAGCGTGAGGCAACGAGAGAGGCGAGGGGAGAGAGCGTGAGTGAGAGGAGAACACGCTGGAGTTGAGAGGGTGGGGACTTGAGAGGGGAGGTGAGAGGAGGAGGAACGAGATGCGCCTTGGAATTGACGCCCTTTGCCAAAGCATTTCTATGAGCAGCTTCGCTTTTCTTAAGCAAAATTCTTTCCCCAGTTATAGTTGATCTGCATTTCAAAATGTTTTCATAAAATTACCTTCTAATAATTTCTAGTACCATATAGTATTATTACCTTCTAGTAAAATGGCCTTCGATTTTCTAAGTGTTATTTAAATTTTATTTTTGTCTTTTAACGTATCAATGAATGCAAAAACCTAGTGCTTAGGGCTCGTGTAAACATATACATTTATTCACATTTTTATTCCCTGACACAGACTGTATTTAATATAATTTGTTCCGAAATTTGTTCTTTGAAGTTGTAAATCTTAGTGGATTACATCATTTCGGCTATATAGTGACTAAACATTCATTCGGCTAATAATATGCTAATGTCTTTTCTACTTTTTAAAAATTGGGATTAACTTCAAATGTAAGCGATATATTATTAAATAATGTACTGATGTGAGATAATTATAGTGATTATGTCTCTTAGTGGTGAATATTATTTGTTATTAGAATAAAGCTCTAAACTGTCAATAAAAGCATGTTTAGGAAAAGATGCTAGATTATATTAATACATTCTTTATCACGTTTATATCTGGCCTTTTATGTTTGATAGAAAATGAAATTGCACTAGACGTTTCTAGCATAATGTGCTTTGTTTACTCTCATTCCGAAAACGTACAAGACATGAATATTGTACACATATCCGTAGAACTTGAATTAGAATGATTGATAAAAAAGTAGTATAAGGTGACTTTATACGAAGTAGTATAACGTGACTGTCTTAAAAGGCATATCTTACAAGAAGTGATGGTACTAAAATAGAATACACTTTCTATCATTTGCAATTAGTAAGTTTACATAATACCATAATACGAGTTGTACTTGTGAGAGAATTTCGCACAATTGCATAGAATACTGCAGAAAGTGACGAGTTCATTCACTTGGCGATCGTTTTGTTCGTCACCATATGGCAAGTGTTACCAACCACCAAATATCTTTCCGTTGGTTGGAATTTGAACTCGAGCGCTTACGTTAACGAGGTTTACCGTGCTAACCGCCAGATCGCGACAGCGATCACGAAAAGTATTACTTTTAACATATTAGAGTATCGACTGAAAATTTGTACTGTTTCCAACAATGTTTTTAATATAGTTTCACACACACACACACACATACATATATATGTTCCTCATTACAATAGAAACATTTAGATTGGTTATTGTAAAACGACCTGCGGGACCACGAACATACTCGCTTTCCGAACGGAAGCAACATGGAACACACAAGGCAGGTCAGAGAGAGACAGGCTGCAGGCGCAGGTACTCACGTCGAGCAGGCGTTCCCCAGGGGTGCGCGGCCGCGGCGACGGACGGCGAGCACGCCGCCAGCAGGCACGCGGCGAGCAGCACCGCACGAGCGCGCCCCGCCCCTGCAACACACACGCGCACGCACGTCAGCACGCCAGCGACATCCGCACACAAACAACGATGTTTTAAAACATCTGTGTTGATACACACCAGCACGTCAGCACGCACCAGCGACATCCGCACACAAACAAATGTGTTTTAAAACATCTATGTTTACACACAACCGCACGTCAGCATGCACCAGCGACATTCGCAGATAAACAACGATGTTTTAAAACATCTATGTTGACACACACCAGCACGTGTGCACGCACCAGCGACATACGCACACAAACAACCGTGCTTTAAAACATTGATGGTAAAAACACACACGCACGTCAACACGCGCCAGTGGCATTCGCAAAACAATAATGATGTTTTAAAACATCGTTGTTAATAACACACACGCACGTCAACGACATATGCAAAAAAAGTCTATGTTAATAACAGACATGCACGTCAGCACGGGCCAGCGACATCCGCAGATAAACAACGATGTTTTAAAACATCGAAGTTAATAACACTCACGCACGTCGGCACGCGCCAGTAATTTCTGCAGAAAAACAATGATGTTTTAAAAATCGATGTTAATAACACACACACGCCTGCACGCGCCATCGACATCCGCAGAGAAACCACGATGTTTCAAAACAGCGATGTTAATAACACACACGCACGTCAGCATAAGCCAGTGACTTCTGCGGAAAAAAAATTATGTATTAAAGCATCGATGATAATAACACACACTCATGCCAGCACGCGCCAGCGACACTCATAGAAAAACAGCGATGTTTTAAATTATCGATGTGAATGATTTTTGTTTTTGTATTTACCCATTATGTAGTGGACCAAGAATGTATCTCCTTACCGCGACTAATCAAAGCCTCCTATTAAAAAATGCATTTATGTTGGTAACAATCAGATCACTTGAAAACCAGCAATGGAGGCAATTCCAGCACATTTTATGATTGCGAAGAGAACACAACTTACGTATTCATTAGCTACCGGCTGTGGTTCGCGCTATAAACATAATTTCTGTTGCTAGCACTCTCACCAACCACTGGGGCCACTACGGATAGAATTTCTTGGCGCACTGTATGTCCCGTAAAGGGCATTTCACCAATGTTCCATTAGATACCGGGGTTCCCTGTCGGTCACCCAACCAGGCACACGCAATGACTCCAATTCACTTAACCTTCATGACTTAACGTTGTACTTAACGAATTTGGCTAGCGACGCCGGTTTTACGGTCCTGGCCTTTCAGTAGAACCATCCCAGTATTTGACTGGATGATCGACAGAAACCACAAATACTCCCGGTCAGGATGGACGGCACGGGGATTGAACTAGGGCCTCCCGAATGCGAAGTCACCGCGCTACGACCCTAAGCTACTTCGCTCTATGATGTTAATGATGCATGGCCCCAAAATCGGTTTGTTCGAAAGCGATGTTTTTAAATCGGGCTTAGTAACCTCTGTCATCATCATTATCTAGGCTACGCGGGACGTACCGCCACTCTGTTGTGGTGGCTGACGTTTCGGCCAACACATTGTGGTCTTCCTCAGAGCGTTCAGAAAGGCCACAACATGTTGGACGATACGTCAGCCAGACACCAGACAGAGACGCGGCTCGTCCTAAATAGCCTAGATAAAACAAACTTCGGCCGCGGAAGCCCACGCTATCATCCCCTTCTAGCAGCGTTCGTAGTAGAGTAAAATAATTTGATAGTTTCGGTGTTTTTTATCATTTATAATTAATATTTAACTGTCAAAAAGTAAAAATAAAAAAAACAATTAACATGAAAGTCCGAAGCATAAACACTCAAGGTTATCTCAAGGAATTTAAAAAATATATTTTTACACTTGGATCGAAAAAGTTCAACTTGCACAGAGTTGTGATTATGAGACATTTCATTTCACAAAGTAAATAGTACACTCTCAAATTACGAGATTCGTACGTGGGAGAACTTAAAAGAATTTCAAATAATTTGAATATATTTAATAGTAATAAAGTGCTATTTTAATAAAATAATTACAATTCATTCAAATAGGTTTGTTGTTTCTTATATTCAATAAATCGAGAGAAATTTATGTTTGGATATATACGGAATAATGTGTTCAGATTTTTTTGATCGCAACCACATTCAGACAAACATTTCCTCTTATAAGAATATATAACCAATATTACTATTTACACTAGTATTATTACTTGGACATTTACATAAGCATGTACAATTTTTACAGAAATGTACAGAGTCTGCAACTGAAACACGAAAGGTAGACAAGGATCGGACAGATCTTGCCTCGCTGTGAATCCGTTTGATCGTTTCAAACGGATATAATGCCTTATTCTATTCCCGCTGAAGTTCCCGTGAATCAATAAATATTCTCTTAATGAATGCTACCAACATCATCTCCGTCTTTTGCCTTATACATTATGAGAAGTCACTGAAATCCTGTCACCTAAGTCATTGGAAATGTCTTAAGTCACGTACACTACTTTCCAAAACTTTTTAAATTCACTGGACTTGAAGTGGGGGCGCATTGATTGGGAAATATTCCCTTTAAGGTAAAACCTACGTACAGATTAGGTGATTGTGTTGTTTACAGAATGACAGTCACTCGTATTAAAAAACAGTTTTTCAGTAACAGGGAGCCCCAAATCAAGTATTACCTTCAAAATCTCGATACACATTTTTTGCGGCATTGAAATACTTTCAATATATGAAGAAGTAAAATCTTGTAATTGGGAGTTTTGCGGGGAGGTAAGTGGCTACTTTATCATGACATTTTCTTCTTAATATACAAGAGTATGTCTCCCAAATGTTTTGACATACAAAAAAATCGTTTTAATTCCTGAATACAATTGTTCGTGAGAAATTCTGAATTCTTAAGGAGCAAAAGTGACTACTTCCTCATTTATCCATTGCGGTGGTTGTTAACATATTTTTGTTACGAAACCTTGTATATCCTTGCAAGCTATTCATTTATAATTCCTTCCTTAAAATTATATGAAACTCATCAGACCAGGTAATGCTATATTTTATCAGTTATATCTTTTAAAATTGCCATTAGAAAAACGTGCAAGTTGCTTGACTTTAAATTGGTCAGATTTGAGGTCAAAAAACGAACACATTCTTTCAAGTAATCATCACCATCATCATTCTGTCCCATACAAAGCCAATTATTACAACCTTATCATTTCCTCGTATGTTATACAATATTTTTACGATTTTATAACCATATGAATGAAAATAGTCAATGTGCTTTCAATGGTGGGATGGGTTTATGATATTATTTTGTAGGTTAAAGGCTGATGTAAATATAGGACATATCATATCAAATAATGAGAGGGAATGCAAGACAGGGATGTCAGAATCTATTATCGCTTTTTACATGAGTAGATGTCATTCAGTGACTCATAGACATGCTACTTTGGTGTTGTCAATCAAAACGTCTATATGTGTGACACATGGGCCTATTTTTAAAAAAAATCAATGATTTGATACATGATCCATAACATTTTAAAACTAAGCTGGATAGCAGTATAGTAGAATTTCTTACTTTATACCACTACGACATCCACGTGCGTACAGTATATCGATAGATCTTGGTAAATATAAATCATTAATTAAATTTTCAGGGACATTTTTACACTGGGTTAACTGTGAATTGTAATTCTGCGCAAGTAAGCAGTGGGGGATATGAAACATTATTTTTAAAATTTTGATTTCCCTTCTAGTTCCAATTATATTTTCTGAAGTAACTTTTATGCTGCATTTCCTCTTGTGTAATGCAATCGCGGGGATGTGGCAAATTTTACATTTCATTATATTATACTAATGCTGAACGACTCTAGAGAGATGTTAATATTCATGTCTATTTCTCGGGGTAATGTTTTTATAACAATTAACCATAATACAGGTTAACGCGCCATTGTGTTCGCAGTGTTTTACTACCCGGCAAGCAAACATTTACGTAAGGTACGGTATATTTAACTCATGTGTAAATTCTACTCGTTACTATCGTTGGAATTCTAGAAAAATAGTTTCCCGATGAATAAATTAACTCTATATTTATGTTAAATAAACGGCAACAAAATTAAAATTTGTTTCTAAATATAATTTATAAATATAAATTTTATGATACTGTTATTCATATTAATGTTAAGAAAAAATAAAAACTTTCATACGGTTAGTGTGTTAATGGAAGTAATGCCGAAAATCCAAATGTATTTTTGGTAAACAAAAATGCGTCTTAAATGTGTCTGTAAACTGTTATATTTGCCTTTCATGAAACTCAATAATAATTGCATGAAACATAAGCACTTTTAATTTGATGTTATATTAAAGCACTTCGTTTTATTAAAACCCTCATTACCATGGAAGCCAATCGAGAACATTAATCGAAAACTGTTTGTTCTTAATTCATGTACTGTTCCAAAATCTGTATTTTTATAACTTTATGTTGTATATACCTACACCGTATTAAAAAAAGATCTAGTGAGGCAACATAATGGTAAAGAGTTTTCGAACTAGTTATTTTACTAATATCTTTACTCTGAGTTAGATTTCGCGTTTCGCCTCTTCCTTTCTCTCTCTCTTTCCAATTACTACCTACCAGCACTCAAAAGACATTTTTTCATATTTTTCCAATTGTTCGGTCGCTTAATATGAGAACTGAAAGACGACTTAAAAATTGCTATAGAACAAACTATTACGAGAATTTGGTTCGATTTGAAATGTTTTAAGAAAAACTTGAAACTATTATTGAAAAAATGCCTTTTAAGAGTTTAAAACTCGAGAAACGTCATACGTATTCGAAGCACTTGTACTCACAGATGCAAAATGCCTAAAACCTACGTCTTGTAAATATTAACGATAAAACCTACGATACCAAATATTAACGAGAGAATGTTTTCAAAAAAATACATTTGCGTTATTTTAGAAAAATTAAAAGGATGCAACAAACGAACATTACATTTTGCTATGTTATTGAGAGCATTTGGCATTGTTTTTACAACGAATTTAAAATAAAAATGTATAGCAGTTTTTGAGAAAATCTTGCTGGCGTGAAAATCTGACGAATGGACCAACAAACAGGCAGACAGACTGACAAACAGTGAGACGAATGGACAGATGAACGAACAGGTGGACGGACTAACATTAAAAAAAAGCATGATTTTGGTATCAGGGGATTCCGATAAGTGTATTTCTGTTGAAATCTCGGAATCGAATTTCCCCACTATTTCCATGTACTACGTGTATTTCTCCATGTATACAAGAAAGTAAAACTGGCGGCAGAAATGTATCCACAACCATAAATTTGAAAAAAAAATAGAAAAACAGAAGCAATATTTCAAACGTGCTAATGTGCTGTGAATGCAAGTATTTTGTCACTTGATTTCCGCCATAAATATTTTTTTACAGCGTCCACAAAAGTATCGTTGATTATAATACTATTAATAATTGTAGGAAACATACATATATGATGACTAGTTGTATACCCACGATCTCCCTGCAGACAGACATTATCGACTCCGGTTGTTTCATTTCCATTTCGTCACCGCTGCGAACAATCACCGCCGACACCGAAGAGGTACTTTTTTCTCTCAATTCTCATTTCCCCGGCGACTCGGGCGTGGTAGCTCGGAGCGGCAGTCTATTTCAACAGAGATGGAAAACTGTGGCGGCGGCGACTGTAGGCGTGGCAGCAAGGGGCGACGGGAGGGGGGCAGGCGTGGGCGTTGGGAGCGCAGAGAGAGGAGCGAGCGGCGAGGGGCCGTGGTTTGCAATCAGTGTGGCGGGAGCGCGGGAAAGCGGAGAAGTAGGAGAGGCGGCGGGGTAAAGGGGAAGCGATGTCACGAGTGGGAGAGGAGGAGGGAGGAAGGCAGGCGGCGGGGGGCGGAGGGAGCGCGAATGGGAGGGGCGCGCCCGCCCGCCCACGGCGATGGGGACGGGGGAAGGCGGAGGATAGCCGAGGCGTGGAGAGCAGATTTGAGTTGGGGAGAGGTGAGATAGAGGTAAGGGAGGTGGGATCGCAGCAGGGAGGGGCGGCAGGGTTGACGGGCGAGCGCGGGCATGGCAGGAGCGGCGGGACGGACACGGCGGGGGAGGCTGAAGGCAGGCAGGGCGGGGGACGCGGAGGCGGGTGGGAGTGCGGGGCATGGCGGAGGAGACGGATGAGGGACAGGAGGCGATGGGGCGGGGACGGGCGGGGTAAAGGGGGGGAAATTTTTTTGCCGGGGTAAGGGGGGGCGGGGGAGGCGTCCGAATTTTTTGAGACGGGCAGGCGAGATGGGCGTGGCGGGCGGGGACCGCGGACAATTGAGGAAGAGGTGGAAGCGTGCCTAGTGGGCGTGGCGTGCGGGCCACCCACGTCCCACCCCCTGGTGTGAGGGTGGGTGGGAAAGAGTGAGGGAGCGGAAAAGCAGGGCGGATCCAGGCGGCTGGGGTGGCGTGGGCGACGACTCTCGCGTCACCAACAGAATCATTCTCGCTTTTAATTAGTTCGTCAGCGGCGCTAAGGCGCAACAGCCGCCGCGTGGGCAGGCAGCGGACGGCCCCGCCGTCAGCTCACGGTCGTGCGCGCTCTATAAAGGCGCACGGTGCTGCACTCACATGGAGCATCAATCGAGCTTCCCGAGCGCCGCCAAGTTCACGAGAATGATGTTCAATATTTACATTGTTTGGCCATTCGTAAGATAGCTGTCAAGTTGTTTTTTGAATTGAATTAACCTTCACAAATGAAAAGATCAAACCAACAAGAGCTGATATATAGATTTTATTGACCATTCGGTGATATTTCACTGAATAAGAATCTAAACTGTCAGTTAATGCTAGGGAGTGCCAGATGGACAGTTAGCACGGCGCTCAAGTGAGCTGCGTTTTAATATCATGTACGAATTATATCGTAACTTTCGTATAGCAATAGGGCCCGAATATAGGCAAACTCACCAAGTCCTGAAGCGTCTTGGGTTTTTCGCGATAAGTATTGTTACTTACAAGTAGCGTTTTAAACTTTTATGTTGCAAGCCTAAGAAGCTTTAATATAATTGCGTAGCTGTTGGTCGCCATCTCGTCGCCAAGACCCAAATGCAAAGCAAACGTCAATGGTTATAGTGAGGGTAGGTTTCGTGGTATCGCGTGGAAAGTACGAGTAGAAACACACTTTACGACTGACATATTGCAATCAAAACTACACCCCTTTTCTTATTTCCTTAGCAGCGTACACCAACAGTCTTATTTCCGTTACATCGCATACTATCTGATATTCCTCATAAAATGATTCACCTACCTACTAAAACCACCTCGTTTTGACTAATTTCAACTTCATTCGACTAAAGCCTCAAGTATACGTCGAATCTGTTACTTTATTTCCAATTCAGGATATATGAACATTAACCCCGGGTTATTCGACGACAGCAGTAGGTTGCACACCATCCCATGAAAATTCTCTATTCTAGTAAAAAATTAACAAATTAATACACTAAATTGGAAATAATCGTATATGTGAATAATAATAATCTACGCTTGCTGAGGAATGCAATGTCTCAGGCAAAGACCTGGGGCGGGTCGTGTCCGAGTTTACCCAGATTGAATGGATGCAAAGACGTATGAGTATTCGATAATTGAATATTTTTTTAATGTCGATAAAGGAAACCCAGGTTAAATATTGAATAATGTCGTTAAAAAAATGAACGAATTTTTAGTGAAACATCCAACTAGTTCTGTGACTATTTTTAATTGCGTTTGATTATGAAACTCACCTGTAATTAATAGCTATTTATATTATATATAGCTGTAGAACAAACCTACAGGAAGCAGAAAGTAATAATTCAGATTTTGCAGGTCAGCAGAACGAGCGGCGGTCCCCTACTGTCTCCATCGGAGTCTCCGTGGGCACGTCTTCCACAGGCTCTACCCTCCCCTGCGTTGTTCGTTCACTTCTCGGGACTAAGAGCGCGTGATGGGTCAGTCCAGCCTCGATGTTTCTTCTCAGTTTTTCATTCACCTTTTTCACACAGTCATAAAAGGTGAGGCAGGTCATCCAATCATTTTCTACACGCTAATTTCCAATATTGCGCTGTTTTTGTAGCTTAGGGATGCTTAAACTCCAACCCTTACACAAATTTGAAAATATCTCCATTTGAAAATCTCTTCCTAACTTCACCCCCGTTGAGAGTATTTCCAGACGCGCACTTTCATTCGTTCTCGATGGCGAGTCGACGCACGGCGCCGCCCCCGCGCCGCCGCTCCGCCCCCCCCCGCTTTCCACCGGCTTTGCCAACTCCCGCATTGCGCCCCCCCCGCCATAGCAACTCCCTCCGCCCGGCATCGTCCCGTCCGTTCTCGCCCCTGCCTTCCATGCCTCTCCTTTCCTCCCGCCCCGCCTCGCCGCCACGCCTCGCACGCGCCGCTCTCTGCCAGCCACCGCACACTCCTGCGCATAGCCCTGCACGCCAGCCCCGCGCCAACCCCTCACCCGCCCCCCCGCACCGCACAGCCCCAGCTCCTCCCCCGTTTCCATCGCCCTCCTCCCGCCACCGTTACCGGTCGCCGGCCACCACGCGTCGCGTCCGCGGCCCCGCCGCGTGGACCGCGATAACGCACCGAAACGTGTAGGAATTTGCGGCGGAGTGACGCGCGCGACGCACGTGTTAGCCGCCGCGCTGTTGGCGGTCGACGACCGCCGCTGCTGCAATCTACGCGCCGGCCGCCGTGATTCATGGCGGCCCACTCGCCGCGGCCGCCGCCGCCGCCCCCTCACCGCCGCCATCTCTGCCTTGCGCGTCTGAGCGAGCCAGTGCGCCGAGCGCGTGTGGAGGGCGAGGCTTGGAAGGGAAGGGACGCGTAGCGAAACTGTATCGCTCGTTCAAGAAACGTTCGTGAATCCATCTCAGACACTCTGCAATGCTATATTTAGAGATCTCTAAAAATATCTTCGAATCGCATTGTACGAATGAAGAAGATGGCAATGAGAAACGCATGAGAGAATTAAATAAGCACGTATACATTTACTGAAAGAAACATTCACAATAAATCACTGGGAATGAGAAGTGCTACAGATAGTCAGCACTATTTGCAACTTTTACAATTTTGAAAATATGAGAGTTAAAAATTAAATCGCCGCGTCTCATTTAGACGTCATTTGCTATAATTAATCTGAAACATTTACGGATGTTTAAGAAAAATATCAAAATGTTTTTGAGGATTTCATTAAAAAATTAAATATTGTTTCAAATTCAAATGCCGCGACAAGACACATTAATGGGAGAATGTGAGTTTTGGGAAATATCGTACTTATGGTTAGCCGCTAGCGTTGTCCACAGACGGACCGACGATGGACAGACAGACAGACAAGGAAGAGACGGGAAAACGCATGTTTTGTTGTATAAGTAATTTTTCGTTATTGACTCTAAAAACGTAAATAATTCTGAGTACAGGTCGTGTTAAGGGGAAGTAATTTATCTATGTATGGAATAATCATTTTCCGCTTTTCGGCATTAGAAACCTTCAATATCAATTTTTCTAGCTATGAAAATGGCCGTGTTTTTGCGTCATTACAACATTTTCTCTATACTACTAAGAGGTAGTTTGCGAGAACATAAGAATATCGCAAAACCTAGAACAAGATAGGCTCAAATAAATTTGAACACTGCCAGATACTTTCATGAAGAGAATAAGTTGGAGATAAATGCATCATATCAAGACGGGAAATGGTGATTACGTTGCATTAAAGTCAAGGATTGCAGTAAATTTAAGACCAGAAATCAGAGTTGAAAGAGGACAGGTAATGGGGAGGGGGGAAACTATCTCTAGCAAAACACTACAGTGAAGAAATCAAAGAGATAAATATATTTTAGATTGGAATTATGTATCTTGCAAAATAATCGTGTTTCCTTCTAGGTTGCGATTATTTACTATATAATTAAAAATGCAATAATGTTTAGTATCTGGTAACAAATGGTTCAACTTCTGAACACAATAACCTAACTATTGAGGTCGCAGACTCTCGACTTCAGTTTTTTTTAATGTATTAATGCTCAGTGGATATCCTACGGGGCAAGGCTGCTTATTCTTTCGAGTTGTTTTTTGCTTTAGCAATCAATTGATAACATATGCAATTTTTTGCCGAGAGAAATGTGAGCTATAATAATGAACCCAGGTGCAATAGAATTAGCGTTGATAAGGTAATATCTGATTTCACCAACCATAAGAAATGCGTTCAGTTATGTCACTTAATTATTTCAGGAATATTGTCTTTAATATATCTATACAATATTTTTTAAGTAAACAGTAATGATCTTCTTTTGAAATTTTGAAAAAAAAGCATTGTCTAATTGCGGAGTGTTTATCAAAAGCACTGGTTTAGGTAAAGAGAATGATATATTTTGACGCTATTTATCAGAAATAATAATGTAATTGATATTACATTTCTCTACTCCAACGTAACCTTTTTCCGTTCATTCGCATGACATAATTTCGTAATTAAACATTTTATATTCATCTTTAGCATGATAAACGTTTCGGGTCAAACGTGATCGCAATCATAATAAAGAATACAAGTATATTTCTCCAACTTTGGAGTAGCAGAATTGTAGCTTTTTTTCTGCCCTTTTGAGACGCATTTCGGCATGATACTCCGACCGCCCATCAAAGCCCGAGCCCCGGCCGTCGGACCCCGTACGACCCTCGGCCCTACACCCCCCAGTCGCCCCCCACCCGCCGGGCCGTCGCCCCCCCCGTGACCACACACAGCCGACCCCCACCACCCCCGCCGCTTGCGCGTCCGCCCAGCCCCGCGTCGAGGCTAGTACAAGCCTGATAGAAAACCGTTTGATTTAACGTTCTGAAGCTGTAATGAATTTTGTTATAGTTCTCAGAAGTAGTATAACATTGTGTCTCACGAATTATCTGTCCTAAACCTCACATAAAATTATTATAACACGTTTACAGTTAATAATTAAGATGTTTGTTAATTAATTTTGTTAAAATGCGAGTTTCCGTGACTTTGTCAGCCATGAATCAATGTGATTTATTGGTGTTGGGTTGTTCAATTTTGAGGTTTATTATGGTTGTTTGGCAAGTTGTGGAGTAGTATGATATGTTTTATAAAAGTGATGCTTTCTGAAATTGTTGAGGAAATAACTAATTTTTATCGAAAGAATATAAGAATTTCACGTAGAACACTAAAATGACACACGTTTAGAGATTGTCCATATAATTATTGAAATATTCATGAGGATTAAAATAAAATAACATGAA
>BOPP01000085.1:1381537-1411334 GCA_017312745.1 Gryllus bimaculatus | reverse complement strand
TGTTCGCTTCTTCGTACGCCCTTGCCCGCCTCCGCCGCCGCTACCGTCGCCGCTCACCTTTTTTTTTTTTTTTAATCGCGTTTTTTTTGTCTTCTTGTCGTTCTTTTTCCTTGCGTGTTGCCATCCTTTTATGCTTTTTTTGCCTTTTTTTTTTGGTTGGTGGGATTCTCTTTTTTTTTTTTGTCGGATATTTACGCACCGGGAAACGTGATGGATTTTTGGTCTGTTTTTATGTCTGTTGATTATGTTTGACTGCGTTCGTTTTTGTTCTGTTTTTTTGTTTTATCGTTTTTTTTTATTCCATTCGGTTTTTTTTTTTTATTGTTTTCTCGCCCTGCGCTTTTTTTTTGTGTGGGCGTGTTCTGGACGTCGCTGCCGCTTTTGCGTGTTTTGCCACTCGTACGCGTTTTTGCCGTTTTCTTTCGTTCCTGTTGATTTTTTTTTATATATGTGTGGTTCCTTCATCTCGCTCGCTGTTGTTCGTCTTTTTGCCTGATTTTTATTACTCTGCCTTCGTCTTCGTTTTTCTTCTTCTCTTATTCTTGTCTTTTGTCCGCCCTTTTCTTCTGCTTCTTTGCGTTCTGTTTCTTTGAGTTTCGATGCCAGTGCGTGTAGCTTGTTTTTGTTTTGGTTTAGTTTGCGTTGCGTATGGCTTTTGGAGGTGTATATTTGATCGTTCGTTAATGGAAACTGTATCGCTCGTTTCAATGAAACGTTCGTGAATCTATCTCAAGACACTTTCTGCAATGCTATACATTATTAGAGATCTCTAAGAATATTAGCTTTCGATATCGGCATTTGTGTACGAATGAAGAAGATTATTGCATTTGAGAAACGCAATGGTAGGAGAAAATTAAATACGCACAGCGTATTACATTTCTAAAGAATACATTCACAATAAATCACTGGGAATGAGAAGTGCTACAGATAGCAGCACTATTTGCAACTTTTACAATTTTAGAAAATATGAGAGTTTAAAAATTAAATCCCGGCGTCTCATTTAGACGTCATTTGCTATATTATACACTGAAAATTTACGGATGTTTAAGAAAAATATATCAAAATGTTTTTGGAGGATTTCATTAAAATTAATTAATATTTGTTTCAAATTCAAAATGCCGCGACAAGACACATTAATGGGAGAATGTGAGTTTTGGAAATATCGTACTTATGGTTAGCCGCCAGCGTTGTCCACAGACGGACCGACGATGGACAGACAGACAGACAAGGAAAGACGGGAAAACGCATGTTTTGTCTGTAAAGTAATTTTTCGTATTGACTCTAAAAAGTAATAATTCTGAGTACAAGGGCGTGTTAAGGGGAGTAATTTAACTATGTAGAGAAATAATTCATTTTCCGCTTCGGCATTAGAAACCTTCAATATCAATTTTTCTAACTATGAAAATGGCGTGTTTTTTGCGTCATTACAACAATTTTCTTATATCTACTAAGGGTAGTTTGCGAGAACATAAGAATATTCGCAAAACCTAGAACAAGATAGCTCAAATAAATTTGAACACTGCAGATACTTTCATGAAGAGAATAAGTTGGAGAATAAATGCATCACTCAAGACGGGAATGTGATTACGTTGCATTAAAGTCAAGGATTGCAGTAAATTTAAGACCAGAAATCAGAGTTGAAAGAGGACAGGTAATGGGAAGGGGGAAACTATCTCTAGCAAAAACACTACAGTGAAGAAATCAAAGAGATAAAATATATTTAGATTGAATTATGTATCTTGCAAAATAATCGTGTTTCTTGCTAGTGGGTGACGTCATGGTACTCACAGCGACCACAGACACAGAGCTTTCATAATTAACAAATATAGTTTTGTATTAGTCAAATAAAAATTCTTATTAAACAAATATTTATAATCTTAATAATCTAGCTGTATTACTACCCTATGCTTTCTGATAGTACCTTTACTATCCCCTGATCGGCGGGAGCGATTCCTAACCTCGATTGAAGATGGTTTTTGATTGTGCATTCGCCACTCCTACTTTTGAAGCTTGGCGAACAAAGCTAGCTTCCGTGACCGGGATTGTCACTCTGGGACAACAATAGTCCGTTCTGTTTGCGCTCTCTAACGGTGGTTTGCTCGATCGCAGGAGCGCATCTTATACCGATTGAGAATCGGCGTGAATCGTGGCACTCAACCAACTCTTTCACCTCGGAGGTCACGTTTCAACACAACTCGTCCTCTTCCGTGACCGCAGTCCAAGCGCAAGACCTAAAGTCCGCAGGCTTCGTCAACCTAGTTGACCGGAGCCTCGCGAGCCTGGCTCGCATATGTCACCGTCGTTGTGGCGCGCCAAGTTTGTGTGCACACGCACTGAGTTCTCCCACTTGTCTCCAAGAAACCCCCACTGTGCTTGCTTGTACACTCTGTTTATTATAGGCGAGGCCCACGTGACCACTAAGTCAAGCGCCACCTTCCCTTCGTTTCTTTTGTTATAACAGTGAAAATTTTCTATAGGCCGGATACTCCCAAAGCCTTGTGTCTCCCGTTTCCGCGTTCATGCTTTTACGGAAAAACCCTTCTTCCTGTGGCGAGGCTAATCCTTTGCCAAGCGTCCCCAAATAGATGCCACGAGGCACGCTGGCTAATACGTTACACTAGGTTGCGATTACTTTACTATATTAAATTAAAAAATGCAATAAATGTTTAGTATCTGGTAACAAATGTTCAATTCTGAACACAATAACCTAACTATGAGTCGCAGACCTCTCCACTTCAGGATTTTTTAATGTATTAATGCTCAGGGATAATCCTCGCGGCAAGGCTGCTCTATTCCTTTCGAGTTGTTTTTGCTTTAGCACTCCAATTGATAACATATGCAATTTTTGGCAGAGAATGTAGCTATAAAATAACCCAGGTGCAATAGAAATTAGCTGATAAGGTAATATCTGATTTCACCGCCATAAGAAATCCGTTCAGTTATGTCACTTAATTATTTCAGGAATATTGTCTTTATTATATCTACACAATATTTTTAAGTACAGATAATGATAACTTCTTTTGAAATTTTGAAAAAAAAGCATTGTCTAATTGCGGAGTGTTTATCCAAAAGCACTGGTGTAGGGTAAAGAGAATGATAATTTTGACGCTATTATCAGAAAATAATATGTAATTGATACTTAACATTTCTCTATCCACGTAACTTTTTTCCTTCCATTCCATGACAAATAATTTACGTAAATTAAACATTTTATATTCATTTAACATGATAAACGTTTCGGGTCAAACGTGATCGCATCATAATAAAGAATACAAGTATATTTCATCAACTTTAGAGCAGAATTGTAGTTTTTTCTGCCTTTGGACACCATTTCGCATGATACTCACCGTTACAAAGCAGGTGGAGAGATATGATCAAACACAGATTTTAAGGTTAAAATGTTGTCTGAAGCTGTAATGAATTTGTGTAGTTCTCAGAAATAGTATGAAATTGTGTCTCACGAATTATCTGCCTAAACCCTACAATAACATTATTATACAGTTTACAGTTAATAATTAAGATGTTTGTTAATTAATTTTGTTAAAAATGCAGTTTCCGTGACTGCAGCATGAATCAAACTAATATTTTCATTTTGAAAGGGTTTCAAGTTTGAGTAGATTAAAAAGTGATTTCTCAAATTGTTGAGAAATAACTATTTTTATCGAAAGAATATAAGCAATTCACGTAGAACAATAGAAATGACACACGTTTAGAGATTTCCATATAATTTGAATATTAATGGAGAAAATTATTAATTTATGTCAATGTATTCATATACGACTTGAAAATTTGTACGATGTCAATACTGAATATTATACCAACGCTACAAAACACAATCTTTGAATGTATGTATTCTCTATTAGAAATAAAATAGCAAACGAAAGCGATGTGCACACGCTAGGAGAGGAATGTGAACGAACACATTCCTAACTAGTAAGTAAGAGGAGGAAGAATTAGTATAAAAGTAAAAATAAATTGAATTAAATCAGAAACACGAAGTTCCAAGGAAAGTTAAATATTCATTTATCTTCTTGAAACGACATTGAATTTTAATGATTCTTTTCAATTACGTGAAACGCTGTTTTGATACAGAGCCAACATTAGTGATACTCGAAATATGATCAACGATCGTGAAAAAGCCAGCACTGGCATTGACAAAGGGCCGACATCGTCAACCATTGACAAGAGCCTAACAACAGATAAAAAAACAAAAAAACACGCGATGCATCTAAAACGGCAAAACAACTGACAGCTCCATAACAATCCAAAACGGACACGGACAAATACCCTGCGAACAAACGACGACAGAAACAAGCGAGACGCAGATAGACCTGCAACAGCTGACGATTCTCACGATCGCAAATGCGCCTTAAAATCCCCTCATCCCCCCCCCACCCTCGCCCGCGCACCAGACACGAGCAGGGGGCCCTGGATTACAGCCCACTTCCCCACTTCCTCCGCCCCCGCGGTGAGCGGGCGGTTCTTAGAGAGAGACGGGGAGGGGGAGGGGGGAGGGGGAGGGGGAAACGGCCACGCAGCGCTCGGGACTTCGGAGCCGAATTGAGGGGAGGGCGAGTAAAACAACTCTCGCGCGCAACTGTGAGCCGCCAAACTTCCAGGTGTTCGCGGCGTTTAAACATGCACACGGCCCGCGCGCGCGGCGGGCGGGGGGCGGCGGGAGGCGCGGGCTGGGGAGGGGGCGGTCGGTGCTCGTGGGGGCAGGGGGGAAGGGGATCTGACTTGCAAATCGGAGGATGGAAATAATGATGATGTCTCGCTAGCAGCCCCTCGCGCGGAATAGCGATGAGGCAGCCAACTCTTGCCTGCGCACCTAATGGCCTTTTAATTGCCACGGGCGCGGAAATGATCGCCCTTGTAATTTTATGGGCAGCCCGAAACAAGTATCGCGGGATGTCGAAGATTTGATTAGGAGCGCATCGATCCCATGCAAAAGGGGGGTAACAGAATATAAAACAGGTGTTAATTCGGATTGGAATGGGCGTTATCGAGAACATAATGTTATTTTTGAGAAGCTGCAAAATGAATCTGACATGCAAATACGAGCTCGACCGATAAGAGGTTGCTTTATATAGGCATTCCTGGGTGAGGATGAAAGCCTGACCTACATTTGAATTAGATATGCGACTCAGCAACGGCTGAAGTGTTAAAGAAAGGGTCTTCCTTTTCGATTTTAAAAGACGTGAGCAGTCTCGCACCACTAAAGATCGTTTGGTAGATACATCTCCTAAGTCTCGATGCAGTAAAATTGAGATTTCATTGTGTTGTGATAAAGAGTGAAGGCGTAAAAATCCATTATCGCCGAATAAGCAAAATTGTAAAGTGATAAAATTGGAACTCTATGTTTTTTATCGGATATATTTCTTAAAGTTACACGCCTTAAGTTCTCTGAAAAGTAACAGTTTTTGCTTAGAACTCTAAACAAATATGTATTTGTATTATAATTTACAAGCATTATCTTCCATAGTAAGGACAACTTATTAATGTACTTCAAGAATATTCAGTGTGGTTTCATCTCAACTGTCTTATGTTAAAATTTAAATTATATTTTAATTTCAACTATTAATATTTTACTAAATTTACTATCACCATTACGAAACAAAAAATTTCAGCCACGTTCTTTAATCTAAATTTTCGAAACATCAGTCCCAGGATTTGTTACAAAATAAATTTAAATTGAGATGTGGTAATCTTTACTTATTAGAAACTAATATATAATACTATTACTAATAACCACAATAATAATAATAATATTAATAATAATAATAATAATAATAATAATAATAATAATAATAATAATAATAATAATAGTAATAAATTTGCTTTATGTGTGACTGGGTGTAGACCGAAAAGCCTGCTGTTCCGCCTAAACATTGTAATGAATTTCCATTTAGAATATTACTTTTAAAAGTTAGCATGCGATTGTTTATTTCTTATAGTTATTTTGATATTGTTGAAAAGCTATATTGAATGCTAATTGACGTCTAAAAGTAATATCTTTTATAGAATAATTGTTTTGATATTTTATAATTGTATTTAGGTGCATTATTATACAGCATTATAGAAGTAGTTTCTTACCGTAGTGAAACTATAATTTTTTTAATGACAAAACTAACTACAAGGAAAGTGCAAAATCCTTCTCATCTTTAGATTATATTTCGGTATATTGCCGACATATTTTCTTGAAACATCTGTTGCCAACACATAGCTATTTAACCTTTAAAACAGCTCTTTGATTATTGAGGTCTCCAGTGGGAGTAACCTAGCTCTCGTGTTTGTAACTCCTAGTACTACATATGCTAAGTTGCAGTTCTATTGACTCTTTAATGTGCTTGCCTCACTGTATGAGAAAATGTAAAATGTCAAAAACAGCTAATACCTTCTCTACTAATGAATTTAGGTATTCTCCAGTAATCTTCTGGGTCACCAACACTCCACCAATGAGTATTTCAGTCGAGACACAGCATCCGTAGTAGTTTTTTTACAAACCATTATTGTAGATAAAGTTTCAAATCAAATTTCGGAACTAAAAGATCTGACGTATACATATACAACACCATTTATATTAACACAAACGTCTTCAGAAGCTTTCACTTTCCAACAATACATTTTATTTGAAGACAGAAGAAATTACGAACAACCATGTTAAAGTGTACCAACACAGTATTTATACACGTACTAAATATGCACTAACACTTACGCACTTTGTAGGGTTCTGTAGGTGTAACGTGAGAGGAAGCATAAGAATTGAATAAGTGAGTAAGTAATGAAACCGAAAACGCTGCTCTCTTGACACCCAAGTGAACGCTAGTAACTGGACACGGTCTCCGGATGGCTGACGGTGAGTGAGGGCACTGTGTGCTATTTAATTAAGTTCGTTGCTCCAACCGGCTTACGTGGACAATGCTTCTGCAAACATGTGCATCTGCCCTTTCAACATTCATCAGGAAGAGAGGGAACCGTCCCGACTGGCAGTTCACGCAGTAAGTTCATTAAATAGAGAAGCAAAGCACGGAAAGCGTCTACACACCAGATAATCAAGCTGTTTTCCGAAAATTCTGCTGAAAACTGATATAGGATTCGATTAAAATGTCTTACTTTGATAATAAATGTTATAAAATAATTTAAACCTAATAAATTACCTATGGGGTTTTTAAGGCATTTTCGACATCTGTAATATTGCATATGAACTTGCTTCTGCCATTGAAGAAATTTGGAGTAAATATGTATTTCGTGTATTAATTTTGGGACTAGAACTTTTATCCAGCCGACAGCCGATTACCCTTTACGACCAGATAGCACACTTATTCGACCATACATTAGACACCAACACACTTGCGGGCTCATCTGATCTGGGGTCACCACAACGCAAGGCCATCCACGACAAAACATACATGAGACACAAGAGACAAACAACGAGACGGACGGATTGACGGGCGGATAGATTGACAGGTCGGCGTTTGGAAAATAATCATGATAACTATGTTCTGTGCGATGCGAAAATGTATTCGATGATGAGATGGCGCAAAAGCGCTTATCAGAAAGAACCGTTGCCACGAAGGAAGTCGCGAGGGACGAGTGTCTTCTGAGATCTTTTAACCATCGAAAGATACAGCTATTGGGAAGAGGGTAGGGCAAAAGCAGCAAATTAGCCCACACTAAAAGGAATTGGAAACCTTTGCATTAGGGAAAGACTTGGCAGTTCAGTAACATCACTAACAACACTTCTATTTCACTTTTCAAAGGCGAGAAATATTAACGACCAAATCTGTTAGCAGAAATGTTGAGATGAATTTCTTCAACTAAAAAAATATTCCTTATTTAAAGACCTTATCTAATAAAGACTTGTCCGAAGCAGTGAAACACCGCCAAAAACATCCCCGGGTACACTATTTGGCAGCAGGGCTACGCGTAATAATTGAAGCTCACTTCTAGGAAGATAGGGCGCGCAGCCACCATTCGTACGGTGGGTTGCCCGCAGATTGAAAAGCGGGGTGAGAATGGAAGTAGCCCTTGCGATTCCCCGGACATTTTCCGGGACACGATGCTCTGAATTAAACTCGCTGGACACGCGAGGCCTCATTATTATGAAATAACACAGATGTAGTATTTCCATCAGGTAAAATAATTTAGAAGATACGTCGCAAAAATTATTATTCAGGAACAGAAACACTTTTGAGCAGGAAGAGACATTTGGCAACCAACAGGAAGTTGCAGATGAAGGTACTTAACAAATAAATCCAATGGGAGAGTGAACACAGCGAGAGCGAGAGAGCGAGAGAGCGACAGAGCGAGAGAGAGAGAGAGAGCGAGAGAGCGAGCGAGCGAGCGAGCCAGAGAGAGAGAGAGAGAGAGAGAGAGAGAGAGAGAGAGAGAGAGAGAGAGAGAGAGCGAGAGAGATCGCTGGTGCATAGCGGCCCTCACCGCTTTCCTGCCGCCCAGTTGAGAACACAGAGTGGGCGGTTTCCGCTACGCCTACTGTCCAACAGGCAGCAGATAAATTTGCTTCGCTGCGCAGAACATCTGTCCAAGGGTCGCAGGGTTTTAAAACGTAACTTGACAAGAGCGTGTATTAACGTCGACGGCTGTTTGCATGCTAATATTGACGCAGTTGTTTCCAGGTATTGCAAGTTGCGACTTCCCATAATATTTATTCGCTTCGACAAACAAGAACAAATCCATAGCTTTATCTTCCGGTCTGCCAGATGGCTTCCGTCAATTCAAGCGTTGGAAATTTATCGAGGCGTACATTTGCAATTATATTTTACAATAAAAAGCAGTTACCCTAACAGTTACCCTTCCACAATATTCCAGTAATGTTAATTATTTGTTTACATTTCAATTTAAATTGTCATTATGAATTTGTTGTTCTCATACAACTTATCAACTTTACTTTTGAGAGCCATATTTCTAGCAAAGTTGATTAAAGTTCCCAACAGATATGAAAGAATCACTTCGATATCTTGATAAAAATCTTCCATAAGTAGCAGATTATGTAGTCAACATGAATTGTCTTCATAGAAATTTCAAATTTACCTTAAAAAACGGAATAAAACTTTATTTTTAGAATAATATCATTGCAAATACTTTTACCGACCTTTTCTTGATGATTGTATTACTTTTTTTTGTTATTACGTCAAGAAACTGCACCGATTTTGCGTAAGTTTATTTAACACCTGAATGAATCCATAAACTTTTCCGAAATATATTTCACTCAACGTTTCTTCAGTAGAACGGAATCCCTTTAATGATTTAAAGTCACTGCACAGGAGACACACAGCAAACGACGCACCATTTCCTCCGAATACGCCAACGCCGCAGAGTGGCCTTTCCTAACTCCCCGCTGTCCCCTCCCGGCCCCGCCAGTCCCGTCCTCGACGCGGGATCGTGGGCGGCGTAAGTGGGGGGCTCTGGCGTGACGAGCTTACGATGATGGACGGCCCTCCAGCTTGCGAGGTTGCCGGTTCGGTCCTCGACGCCGCGCCGGCCAAATCCGCCCCGCCGCCACAGTTTGCCAGGGCCACTGCGGAATGTAAATCAAGCGCTGTTGTAGGACTCGAGAGGGTCCGCTTTCCCTTAAAACCTTTGGATGAGGCTCCAAATGCAAATGCCTGCTCTTTCGTGCCATTTATTTCCTGTCTGGCGTATACAAGTGGAATATCTTAAATGATTGAAAAATTTTGATGTGACAATGACAATTCAATTCTGAAACAGGAACAAAACTTAAGTTCTCCTGCGATCCGAAGAACTGCTTTGTAATGTTTCCAGCCAATGCAGAAAAATCTGAACATGTGTAAGTTACAAGGTGTCTGCAACAAATCAATGTAAATATCTATAGATACTTGCATTGAAATATTTATTTTAATTTCGATTATTGTCCAGAGGGGAGGGCCCAGTCTTTTCACCTTCCGGAAAACTGTTGAGAAAAGTTGCGGAAAACCTGCCTTCTGAGGAAATATAGAACGCATTTTTTTCTGAAGCTTCTTTTTTCAATTATTAGCTTTTTTGTACCAATGTATTCGTCGCTTTGAGATCTTCAAAATGTTAGTAGAAAAATATATATTATATCGTTCAAAATATCAAAGTTCTGAGATGATAGGTTACACAAGTTGATATTCGATAACTCTTCCCCGCACACATTCTTTGGACGTCTTGGATGCTTTGGCTTGTTTCAACGTGCAAATTACGAAACAAAAGGAAGTGCGAGGGCAAGAAACCATACTCAGAGTAGTGAAGTTGAATACATAAACTAACGGTTGCAAAATGCACTTCACGAAACAAATTTTTACGCATTCAATATTTTGTTCCGAATCATAATGGTCTGAAATTTTTCTTTATAAACTGCTCATTTCACAGAATATAACTTAGATTCTAAAACAACTCTCCCGGCCAAAACCATTCATACATGTTCTCAGAGAGACTGCACAAAGCACAACAGTACAGAGTCCCCGAGAAAAGTAGTGTCCCTTGATTTCGCATTCAAACAGAATTACGTTCCATTAAAACTTTTAGCCGCCGCGCCGCATTCATATTTCACGTGGAGCTGGCTTAATGGCTCAGCCCGCGCCGCCGCCGTCGCGGTGGAGTTGGTTCGCAGTTCGTCGTCGCAAGTCACGCCACGCGCCTGCCCCGCGCCTCAAAGACTCAGGCAACTCTGGTCGTGGCCGCAGCGGAGGCGGGCGCTCGCGTCGAGTCGCGTCGAGTCGCGTCGAGTCGCGTCGAGTCGCGTCGAGTCGCGTCGAGTCGCGTCACTTCGGGGGGCAGGGGAGACTCCATTTGAGAATAATAGCAAGAGCGTTACACCACATACTTTCTCGCATTTATTAAATGTCTGCAGTTTTCTAAAAAACTTCAGGGTGCTCAACAAAAATAAGACATGCGCCATACTTTGAAGCGTTCTTTGTTCTCCTCGTGGAAATTTTTTAAAACAAATTTAGAGCGTTCGTTGAGAATTTTCTCTTTTAATTGCATTCATTTTCAGAAGGAATTAAGGGAAAACGAATCCTTTTCTCCAACTGTAGTAAACTTAAAAAATCACATCATTTTTATTTTGATAAATACAATATAAAACGTTTTAAATATGAGGTAACTTTAAAACATTTATCAAAAAATATATCTTGGACTTTGTACAAAGTTTATATTAGTTTCCATGCAGAACTGTACCAAACATACCAAAAATGATAAGTTCGATGAGCAAATTATCTAGTAAGTTTAAGTTTGAAGTTGATATATTAATTATTTAGTAGTTTTGTATGTAAAAGTGTTTGTAATCGCAGAGATTTAGATTCTTTAATTTTTCCAATTTATTCTTTAATTTTCCCATTTTTCCAAAATACCCATTTTTATCACACGTAATACCAACTTTTATAATTCTTCCCGGTTGTCAATATGAGAAACGTTAATGTATTCAAAAGTAAATATCTCATGATTTAATGTATTAAACATTATTATTATTAACATATTTTATTTAATCAGAAAATAGAAACATTTGTTTGAAAATATCAAAATTTGTTTGAAGACATTTATATGAGTAGTTTTTAGGACGATAATTATTATTTTGTCCCATGAAACGCCTCTGCTATCAAAGGACAAAAGAAAATAAGTTGAAATCAGGAAAAAAGTTACCTCTATATAAGACGAGCATCGTATTGATTGAAAAGAGTGGAAATGTCGGGAAAGCGGCAGCTGATATTAGTGTTTAGAAGCGAAAGCAATGTCACGAACAACAGTTGCGGCGGACACTAAAAATGATAGAAAGGCAAAAGTGAGACCACACTCACAAGCAAAGGCGATGGCAAGGGACAGCAACAGAGTGAGAGCTCGTAGGTAAGCTGGGATTGGTCGGGGCACCGTTATTGTAGCGGAAAATCAAGAGGTGGGGGTGACGGTGAGGGTAACGGTGAGGTTGACGGAGAGGGGGACGGTAAAGGTAACGGTGAGGGTAGCAGTAAGGGTAACGGCGAGTGTGGGCAGTGATGGCGACGGTGAGGATATCGGTGAGGACGGCGGCGATGGCGACGGTGCGAGCGACAGTGATGGCGACGGTGAAGAGGATGGTGAGGAGGACGGTGAGGACGACGGTGGGGACGACGGTGAGGTCGACGGTGAGGACGACAGTGAGGGCGACGGTGAGGACGACGGTGCGAGCAACGGTGAGGATGACGGTGACAGCGACGGTGAGGACAACGCTGAATGTGACGGTGAGAGTGACGGTGAGGATGACGGTGAGGGTGACGGTGAGGGTGACGGTGAGAGTGACGGTGAGAGTGACGGTGAGAGTGACGGTGAGAGTGACGGTGGTGGTAACGTTTACGGTAACGGTGACGATGACTGTATCGGTGGTGGCAGCACCGATGGTGGTGGTGGCAGCGTCAGCAGCAGTGGTAGCGTCGGAGGCGGTGGCTGTTGCGGTGGCAAGGCGGTGTTAGTGCCAAGGCTGGGGCGGGCGCAGAGAAGGCGATGGGGTGTAGGCTGCTGCAAGGGCTTGGGAGGGGGAGGGGGTAGCAAAGTCGGCTGCCGAGCGGTGAGCGACCGGGTGTGAAGGGAGGGTGTGAGACGAGGCGAGAGGGCTCTCTCCATGAATTATGCGGTGAGGCTTGCAACCCAGGCATGATGAGCTCATTATGATCGATAATGTTAGCTCAGCACGCGGCGAGGTTGCCGCTTCGAAGGGTGGGGTTGGGGCAACCACGAACTGCGGGGATCACTGTTGGGCTTGGCGTTTTCACCTCCTCCCCCCCCTCTCTCCCGGTCGCTCAGAGCACAGTCGCTGTCAGCCTCGCCTCCCTCGCCCTGCGCGTCCAGCACTCCGCTCCTCTCGATACTTTGACACTCCCTTTGTGGTGCATGCCGCAACTAGCCCAGTCACTTAGGGTGCCGCTCTTCTCAAACTTACCCTCCCCTGGACATTCATCCTGTCATTCACACCAACACACCGAAGAGATCCCTTTAAAACTACAATTTCACCTTTTACATTCGCTAAGCGGTCTAACTAATTCTTTCCTCCGACGTACTTTGTATCTAAATGGCTACTCTAAATTGTATCTTGTTAGTTGCACCGTAGAAGAGAACTGTATTGACTTCTCACGAAAAAATTTAACAATTCTATTTGAAAACGAACATGAGTAAACATGAAATTCAAATTAATACTTTTACTATATACTTCATTATCGCATCTATACAATCGTTTATTTGAAATATATTTACTTTAATTTATTTTTAAAATATAAAGCCCATGGATATTCATATTTTATTAGGTCTCTTCGATTTTCATGACGTAGACAAACTCTCAGCCACTTCCGATATCGATTTCGGTCAAATTTCTGCACTTACAACAATAACTTAATATTATTCTGACGAATAATTCAGTTCTGTTACGTGAACTGCTATATACCTGTTATAATTCCATTAATGTTTATATCTATATGAATCATGGTTTTAAAAAAAGCCACTTCCTTTTTTCATAATCACTTCTTAAATTCGACTGTCTTTACTTCTTCGTTCTTTAATACCCCACATTCCCTCTTTTCAAGTTCACTTCACCAATGTCCTTCAAGAAGCATTCTTAGCAGCCTTCGCTCACAGTAACTTCAGCTTCGCCGTAGGCCTCCACGCAGTTCTTTCCACATTGCGCTCCGCCAGTCGTTCCCCGTCTTCATTGTCTTATCAAAACGTCTAAGCCGTTAAAACAGCGCATTGCTTGAGCGTGGCTAGACCCGTTATCTGCAACTTCTTTCTTAGATCCCCTCTCCTCTCTCTGGTCTCGCTTCTTCGGGATGAGCACAATTCGTGTCCGGCCGCCTCCTTCGCCTCCTCCGCTTTCGTCTTCGCCTCCGCTTCCACCAACGCCTCTGCCTCCGCTTCCGCCTCCACCAACGCCTTCGCCTCCGCTTCCACCAACGCCTCTGCCTCCGCTTCCGCCTCCACCAACGCCTTCGCTTCCGCCTCCACCAACGCCTCCCGCTTCCGCCTCCACCAAACGCCTCCGCTTTCCGGCCTCCGCTCCGCCTCCGCCTCCGCCTCCCCTGCGCCAACGCCTCCGCTTTCGCCTCGCCCTTTCGCCTCCGCCTCCGGCCTCCGCCTCCGCCTCCGCCTCCGCCCTCCGCCTCACGCCCTCCGCCTCGCCTCCGCCTCCGCCTCCCCTCGGCTCCGCCTCCGCTCCGCCTCCGCGCCTCCCGCCCTCCGCCTACCGCCTTCGCCTTCGCCTTCGCCTTCGCCTTCGCCTCCACCTTCGCCTCCTCCACCACCCCCGCTGTCGTTACCGCCGCCTCCGCTGCCGCCTCCACCTCGACCTCCACCTCCGCCTCCACTCTCGCCTCCACCAACGCCTCCGCCTCCGCCTCCGCTTCCGCTTCCGCCTTCGCCTCCGCCTCCGCCTCCTACACCACCTCCTTCGCCTTCGCCTCAGCTGCCGCCGTCTCGTCCGACGAGAGTAAGGACCGTGCTTGCGGCGATGTGGCGCACTTCTGTCCTCGCGCCTGCAGCTAACCGCCACTCCGCGGCAAGTTCCCTAACAAGTTTGTTTCATAGCAGCCGTTACTCGTCATGACGAATCTCATGCAGTGTTGCCAACTTTATAACAACCTGATTATCAAACCGTCGCGACGAGCCTCTGCTCTGAAGAATGGTGCCTGAGCTTACGTCTGTTGACTTTTCCTTCCCTTTCTGCCCCGCGCCGAGAGAGAGAGAGAGACTTTCCGGGTTTGTGTAGCGCACTTATTATTTTTCTCTGTGTACTTTTATTTTATTCACTGGCTCCCTCGCGTGGGAGGGAAAGACCTGCCTGTAACGAATAGTAAACTGAACTCGGCGTCGCTACGGAATTGTACAAGTTCTTCTATATTGTGTGAGAACGTGGAATCTCTCCTGGAAAACCTTCCCAAACTTTGCGTTGTGCACTTTCTCGCAATTTAAAAGCACTTTTGACAATACTTTACATGTGACAAAACTACGGTAGGTAAAGTGAAGCAATACCAAAGTTTCCTGAACTCATTTCATGTGTTATTTAAAATAGTTTAACAGAATGAAACTTCCAAGTTTTCCCGCACTGAATTTTTACATGTCAGAAGAATTCTGTCTGGAAGAATACACATCAAAACACTTTTCCATTGAAAAAAGAAAACGCTTACCGGGGTAACTTTTTGTTCGTGTTCACTGGAATCACTACGATGTCGATATACTTGACTTGATTGTTACTTGATTTCTTTCGAGAAAAACAAAGGCGTAATGCACGGAATTGCCTTCTTAGAAAAGTGATTATATCAATATCATTAGGGACACGACGGGAGTATTTTTCATTTAGAAAAGTGTATAATTTTATCTACTTTCACACTTTTAGAAGTATTTTTCCGTCGAATTTAAAACCCTCCATATCTTTAATTCTACAGTGACAATTATTACAATGATACACTTTACGTGATAATTATGTTTTAATATTTCCAATAAAGAAGAAATATTGATATACATACGAAGTAAATGAGATCACTCCGTAAGTCGTACAACTGAAAGCATTACCTGAGGAAGAGGGGAAATGTTATAGTTTAATTATTATAGAACTAGATGAACTCCTCTGATTGCAGTACAAGAAACAAAAACTGCAGAAAAGTTACGACCAAAACGTTCTATGTGTTTTCTGATCGGGAAATCGCAAAGCCTCAAAAATATTCTTTATATTGTATTATATTGGAATTGTATTGTAGTGGACTTGAAATTAACGTAATACGATGATATATAAGGGTTCTTTTAGTTTTAATATATTATTAAAACTTACTGTTTATCTATAAAACTAGTTAAGAAGAGAGAGTGGTGGCACATCTAGTGACTACGCCCTTTCATTTAAAGAAAAAAGTTACGAAATTTGGTTGTGTAGAACGCTTAATTTTCTTTTTAAACGAAAATACTTACTGCTTTAAAAATACATATTTAAGGAGAAGTTCAGTAGAATACTAAAACAAATATTAACTATTACGAATAAGACAATAATTCAATATATGTTTAACGAGCGAATATGTAAAAGGTTTTCTATACAACAATATTTTAATCCAAAATTGTTAACGTTTTCTGAGAAGAATTTAATTGTGACAAATATGAAATATGTTGAATTACACCGTCATAATAACTAGTAAAAGTGCTCAAGTGGAATCTAATTCTTCATTCTAAGTGAAAAAAATATGTCTGACGGTTTTCAGGCAAAACCTGGATTCCAGTGCCACGAGGCTTTGCAACCGCCCGCACCCTCGCCAGGGCGACTGTTCCCATCATCATGCCGCCCACCCACGTATTTTATGTGAGCTCGCCGCTGTGACACAGTATCTTTATTTCGGAATTTATGTACGCGCGGATATAAAATCTTTAATGTTCTTTTATATTATCCATGAAATTCTGGAAAACGAAAGGCTTAAAAATAGCTGGATGTTTTATATAAGGCCAGAAAGGTTACATGAAAAATAAATGCAGGATACAGCCCCATGAAAAATAAATTCAAAAGATTTCGTCTTTAAATAATGGGTATAGAGTCAAAAAACAATATCTTATGCAGTTATCTATCATGATGTTGCCAAAAATGTAAGAATATTCAAAATTTTAAAAAACAAATGATTGAACAAAAGAACATTATTATTTTTCTTTAAATTACCAAGAAATACAATCAACATGAGGCCAAATGGCGAAAAATACTAATAAAAATAATTCTATTCGGACAGAAAAGTAATTTCTCCTTACAATCCAAGTTACTTAGGTCCATACATACTAAGGTCCAACTGTACTTAGTACCAGTGATTAAATAAATTACAAAACGGCATTTTTAACTGCTTAAGAAATAAAAGTTTGACGAAATAGAACATAAACAATTGAGTCTAACCGTGTACAATCAGATCTCCAATATGAAAAAAAGAACACATGAAACGAATGCGGCACAAACTACTGTCTCAATGGGCCTATCCTAGCCTTGACCTATTCTGGGAGAACGCCCTCGTGCGGGGAGGGCGGGGTGGGGCGGGGAGAGCGGAGCGGACACGGCGCGGGAAGGGGAGAACGGAGCGGCGGCGTGGCGGGAGAGCGGGGTGAAGCGGGGAGGTGGGGCGAGGAGGGCGGGCGGAGAGAGCGGGAAGAGTGGGACGCGAGAGCTTGGGCAGAAAGGGGCGTGGTCGAGCGGAGGGCGGTGCCGGTTAGAAGCGGGACGGGGCGGCGGGTGAAGAGAGCGCGGGGGGCGGGGAGAGCGGGTGAAGAGGGAAGGGTGGGGGACGAGGAGGGGGGCGAAGGAGAGCCGGGAAGAGTGGGACGCGGAGAGATTGGCAGGGGGCTGGTGAGCGGGGGGCGGCGGGTCGAGAGGGACGGGCGGGGCGGGGTAGAGAGAGCGCGGGGCGGGAGAGCGGGGTGAAGAGGAAAGGTTGGCGAGAGCGGGGCGAGAGGCGGGAAGAGTGGACGCGAGAGCTTGCAGGGAGGGGCTTGGTGACTGGAGGCGGGGCGGGTAGAGCGGGACGGGGCGGGGCGGGGCGCATAGACAGCGCGGCGGGGCGGGGAGAGCGGGGTGAAGAGGGAAAGGGTGGGGCGAGAGGGCGGGCGAGGAGAGCGGGAAGAGTGGGACGCGGAAGCTTTGGCAAAGGGAGGGGCGTGTGAAGCGGGAGGGGTGCGGGGCGGGTAGAGCGGGACGGGCGGGGCGGGGCGAAAGGAAGCGGCCGGCGGCGGGGAGAGCGGGATGAAGAGGGAAAGGGTGGGGCGAGGAGGGCGGGGCGAGGAGAGCGGGGAAGAGTGGAAAAAAAACGCAGGAAAAAAAAAGAAGCTTGCAGGGAGGGCGTGGTAGCGGAGGGGCGGAGTAGAGCGGACGGCGGGCGGGGCGAAGAAGCGCGCGGGCGGGGAGACGGATGAAGAGGGATAGGGTGGGGGAGGAGGGGCGAGGAGAGCGGAAGAGTGGACCGGAGAGCTGGGCAGGAGGGGCGTGGTAGCGGAGGCGGCGGCGGTAGAGCGGGACGGGCGGGGCGGGTGAAGAGAGCGGAGCGGGCGGGGAGAGCGGGTGACAGAGAAAGGGTGGGGCGACGAGAGGGCGGGGGCGAAGAGAGGCGGGAAGAGTGGACGCGAGAGCTTGGCAAGTTAGGGGCGTGGTGAGCGGAGGGGCGGGGCGGGTAGAGCGGGTACGGGCGGGGCGGGGTGAAGAGAGCGTCGGCGGGGCGGGGAGAGCGGGTGAAGAGGATAGGGTGGGCGAAAGTGGCGGGCGAGGAGAGCGCGGAAGAGTGGGACGCGGAGAGCTTGGCAGGGAAGGGGCGTAGGTTGAGCGGAGGGGCGGGCGGGTTAAGAGCGGGACGGGGGGGCGGGGCGAAGAGAAGGCGGCGGGGCGGGAGAGCGGGATAAGAGTGAAGGTGGGGCGAGGAGGCGGAGGCGAGGATAGCGGGAAAGTGGGAACGCGAGAGCTTGGCAGAAGGGGCGTGTGAGCGGTATGGGGCGGGCGGATAGAGCGAAGGGCGGGGCGGGGCGGAGAGGGGAAGAGGGAATGCTGGGGCGAGAGGCGGGCGAGAGAGCGGAAGAGTGGACGCGGAGCTTGCAGAGGGCGTGGGAGCGGAGGGTGGGTCGGAGACGCGGGCGGGCGGGGCCGCCGGCTAACGACCGCCGCCGTCGCCGCGCGGACAATCGATGGGGGGCCACTCGTCAGCGGCGCGCCGCCGCGCGCCGCCCCCCGGGCAATGCGTTCTCTTAATGCGCAGCGACGCCGCGGGCGTGCATCGGGCGGCGGCCGCGCTCGGGGCGAGATGACGTTAGGCGGACATGACGCGGGAATAAGAATCGAGAGCGCGCGCGGGTAGCAAAGAGGAGATGATGCGGGATGAAGTAGATAGAGTGTGGTCGTGGAAGTATAAGGGTGGAGATGAGGACACGAAGGAGTTAAACAAGGAAGTTTGACGGGACTTCGACTGGGGAGAGGTGGCTCAGGGCAATCATGAATGTCACTAGCAGTGCCTCTGACGGTGGTTCAGTTTCCAAGTTTCCGATGGGGGCACACAGGAGGTTTTCGACAGCTAGGGCGAATTTAGTTGCTGTTGGAGGAGGAGACGGCTGCTTTGATCGGTAGTTTTTCCGTGGTTTCTCCATCAAACCAAGGCGAATTACCGGAGCATACCTAACAAACGGGCAACGACCGCGCGCGAATTCTTTCCACCTCTTCCTTGTCAATATTACTTAACAACCCACTTTCAATCAACATACTAAACACTACCACACATGGCGGATCGCGGTCAGGAGTCAAGAATTTGTCCGCTAGGTTTTGCCCTGCTTTGGGAAAATTCCGGATAGCGACGGTAGTCGACGCCGGATGCCATCATCCAGCGGCAACGATACAGCCCCCCCAACGAAGATTCATACACCTTATGGGAACTAATGACCTTAAGCAGTGATCAAGCTCGGGAATGCACTAAAGAACCAATCCATCGGCGGGCCAGGGATGAGTCGTGTTGAGAAGCGGAATGGGAGCAGAGAGGGGGATCCATGGGCGTGCCTGCGGCAGGGGTGGGCGAGGGTGGGTTGAAGTTGATGGTGGGGGGGGGGCGGCGAGGCAGGGCGCTGCGGCTTGGGCGAGGTGCGTTCGAGTTAGCGCGGCGACGACGTGAGCGCTCCCCGCGGCTGAGCCGGATCGTCGCGGATTAATTACCGGCGCGTCGAGTATCCGATATGCATTATTCTGAGTGGCGGCCGAGCGAGAGGGGGTCGGCTGGCGAATCCTCCGAGACGCATTGGGCCACGATCGCCCCGGAGGACCTTCGACGGCAGACCCCTCCGCGCCCCGCGTCTGGCGCGGCGCTTCATTGCCCCACGCCTACGGTGCTTCGCCGCAAGGCGTGTTTGCTGAGCGCCACTAGCAGTCGGAGTTTTTGAGTTATCACCCAAACTTTGTAGTCTTTAATACACAGTTTGTAGATCCAATAAAGTTTCTTCATAATGGTAGAACGTATTAAATTTACGTTTCGATTTTTCACTTATTGTTTTCTGAAAAAGTGATTTCTCTCCGTACTTACGATGTCATTATTATTCCCTGACACATTTTAATGATTATCTATGCGTTGGTGTGTGTATAGGACTCAACGAATACGAATATTTTGAACTCTTATATTACGAACAAAGAGGGCCTTAATATCCAATTCAAGTAAGCCCTGACGCGTAAAGTAGTGTGTGTGAGGAATATTAGTTAATTACTTAACATCTAAAAAAAAGTTAAAGCATGTGATAACGTAACTATAGAAAAATTGTATTCCTGTGCAATTTCATTAAATTCGTGGGATTTTCCTACCACACTTATATATCAATCTCATTATGAATACTGGTAAAACTAGCGTTTTTGGCAAAATATTTATTAAGAAAATATATATTTCCGTGTTACATAAAACTACTTGCAAATGGATAAAAGATACACATTTTTTCTATTATCCGTCTTCACCGTGCCATTCGCGAAAAAAGACGTGCTGCCATAATATCCTGGAGAACGTTAATTTGATAACTATATTTACTCACTGAACTACAGAAAACATGAACAGGTAATGAAGTTATATTTATGCCCCGAAGCACAAACGAGGCTTACTTGTATGCACTCGTTCAAAATATCAGAGAAAAGGGCAAAAAAGGATATCAAAGAATGGGACTTTATTGACCCAAAACTATGTCCAAATAGTACAGGCTTGCTAGTTACAGTAGACTTTACTTTACGTATGAACGTAACTAAATTTGGTCTGTATATAGACGTTGTTAGAACTTTAGCATTATACAGCCCGAATTATAACTACTTCATTAAATATCATTTTTTATTATAACTACAACAGTCTAGGTCATTCGGTTGAGACATTTGTCAATATGCCACATACTGAAACATTGGATTTGACATCAGATCATATGTAGAATGTTTAACGTCCCATTATCACTAAGTAAAAAAGTGGCTTTAACGCATTCCCCAAGCCATTACGGTCATCCAAAACGCCTATTCGGCATCTCCAGACGCCGCTCCAATCACGCCACGTCCCCTCCGCCTAGCGATCGCATCGGCTTCCCCCCGGTCGCCCCGCGCCCGCCTGTCGCCTGCCCCGCCGCCCGTAAATCGTGAGCTCGTCGTCGGCTGGGCGCCATCTGGGGATCGGACGGCGAAATGGGAGGGCGGCGGCGGCGAAGGGCGGTCGCCAACCGCGGGCGCTCGTCCGGGCGCGAATTACGGCCCAACGCATGAAGCGTCCTCCCCCGCCCCTGGGCCCGCTCCCACCCCACGGACGTCGCTCCCACCCACACCCTTCGCCGCGCTCCGGGCACATCCTTTGCCCTCGAACTTCTCCTACACCTGCGCGTCCATACACGTTCACGGTCTTCCCTCTCGGGCTCCTGCTCCTTCTGCCCAGCCTCTTCTCTGCCAGGCCTCTCCTGCCAGCCTTCTCCCTGCCAGCTCTCCCTGCCACCTCCGCTCTCCTGCCGCCTCTCCTGCCAGCCTCTCCCTGCCAGCCTCTCTCTCGCCGGCTCTCTCCTGCCAGCCTCCCCTGCGCAGCTCCATGCAGCCTCTCCCTGCCAGCCGCTCCTCCTGCCAGCCTTCATCCTGCCAGCCTCTCCCTGCCAGCCTCTCCTGCCAGCCCTTTCCCTGCCAGCCTCTCCCTGCCAGCCCTCCCTGCCAGCCTCCTCCCTGCCAGCCTCTCCCTGCATAGCCTCTCCTGCCAGACTCTCCCTGCAGCCTCCCCTGCCAGCCCTCCCCCTGCCAGCCTCTCCCTTTTCAGCCTCCCCGACAGCCTCTCCCTCCCAGTATCTCCCTGCCAGCCTCTCCCTGCAGCCTCTCCTGCCAGCCTCTCCTGCAGCCTCTCCCTGCCAGCCTCTCCTGCCAGGCCTGCTCCCTGCAGCCTCTCCCGCCAGCCTCCCCTGCCCAGCCTCTTCTCCAGCACTCCCCCTGCCAGCCCTCTCCTCTCAGCTCCCCTGCCAGCTCGTCCTGCCAAGCCTTCCCTGCCAACCTCTCCCTGCCAGCCTCTCCTGCCGCCCTCCTGCCAGCGCTCTCCTGCCAGTCCTCCCCGACTGAGCCTCTTCCTGCCAGCCTCTTCTGCCACCCTCTCCTGCCAGCCTCTCCCTGCCAGCCCTCTCCTCTCCAGCTCTCTCCCTGCCAGCCTCTCCTGCCAGCCTCTCCTGCAGCCTCTCCTGCGCTCTCCGCAGCCTCCCCTGCCAGCCTCTCTTCCCAGCTCCCCTGCAAGCCTCTCCCTCTCAGCCTCCCCCTGCCGCTCTTCTCCCAGTCTCGTCCCTGCCAGCCCTCTTCCCTGCCAGCCTCTCCTGCCAAGCCTCTCCCTGCCAGCCTCTCCCTGCGCGCTCCTCCCTGCCCAGCGCTCTCCCTGCCAGCCTCTCCCTGCCAGCCTCTTCCCTGCCAGCCTCTCCCTGCCAGCCCTCCGCTCTGCCATGCCTCTCCCTGCCAGCTCTCTCCTGCAGCCTTCCCTGCCAGCTCTCCTGCCAGCTTCGCTCTCCTGACACTTTCTTTCTATCTGCCTTTTCCCTCACGCCACCTCTGTCGTCGCCACCGACCTCCTTCTCTGCTCCGCTCAGGCCGCCCTCTCGCTGAGTCGGCGCCTCGCCACAACGCCGTGTCTGCGTGGACTCGCTCCCATCTCTCGCGTGCAACTTCTCGCCGTTGTCTGCTGCCCGGACGACGCTCCTACAATCCGTCGCAGCCGTAAATGCGTGCCCCGGCCCGCCGCTCTCTGGCGAGTGAATTGCCATCGATCTTCAGGCGTTCGGACACGCCGCATCTCACAATTCACATCCGTTTTACTGTATGCGATAAAGAAGGTAAAGTATGGCATTTTTAAATGCTATCTACATTTCTATAGATGAACCTATTTGAAAAATGTAAAGGTTCTAAAATATAATTTCAGAATCACAAACCTTAAATGTTCGCTAAATTTAATTCTTCAAATTTCTAAGAAAATCCTGTTTAATCCCTTTATTTCTGCTCTGAAATATCAATGTCTTACACACAGAGGTAATTCAGCTATAACTTAAACAAAATTCTCTTCCTCGAAAACAAACACGGAATATCTTACTTTATAAAATAATATTAAATTGTGCATCTCATTATTAGAGAAAAATATAACACCAATTAAGAGATCGAGAAAATTGTGGAATTCCGTTATGAATGACTGGCAATTAGAATTCAAGTCATGCAGTAATATATATATCTGTGGTCTACAGAATAACGTTACAAACTTGTCACGGCATGACAGAGGAGCCGAAAATAAACACTTTTTCAACAATTAACATATTACAGGAAAGTGGCAATAAAACAGTTCGTAATTATTCACTGATAATGACGTTCTCTGTTTTTTCACATGTTTACCACATTGAAAAGATGGTCCCGACAGATACATGAAATTCCCCTTGCTTGAGTAGAACGTGACGCCCAAGCATCTGTGCAAGCAAAGATTGCCTAAAAGCCAAGGCAAAACATACCTGCCAATAAATGCAAAAAATTAACGTTCAAGAAATTACACTTCACGTTCTTTAGCAAGAAAATGACCAATGTCAATTTCAAACGTTTTACATAATTTGCGGTTTTCTTACACGTTCGAAACACAGGGAGGTACGTTTGGTCGATTTGTAAATAAAATTTGTTGATAGGCAATAAGCGATTAAAAACCATGATTGGCGCACTAGCTGTCCATACTCATGAATCAGACAAATCAATTTGGTGTTCCAAATTCAATTAAGACCGCAAGCTATACATGCTAATTTGACATTCCAATCATGCGTAACGTCATGAAGTATCATTGAGATACATCAACGCCGAAGAATTTCATATGATGTGTTCCATGTTCGATCGTGTCAAACAATCTAATACGCGTCGGAACGTCATATCAATTGTGTGTGGTTCCGTCAGTTGTTATTTTTTACTTGGCGGTGGGTCCAATTATGTCGAACTCATACCTGAAAAATTTGAAATAACTCGGTGGCATCACACTTCACTTTCTATATGTTTCATTATTGATTGTTGAAAGTACACAATTGGTGAAATTTCGGGTAAATCTGGTTGGATGAAAATCCCAAAACTTAGACTTGTATTAATAGGTGTTTATTTAATTCTCAAAATGGAGGTATTAAAGCATCAATGTTGACGAATCGTTGTAATTTAATGAAAAATAAGGAACTTAATAATACATATTGAGATGTGTGTCTGAAAAAAAAACAAAAATTTACTGTCGAAGAAATGTACGAAGGCTAGTGATTAATTTGTGATTTCTCCATCCATGAAAATTGTATTTACCAGAATTAGTGTATAGAAGAAGCTTTTCTCTCAATTCGTATATTCTGGGCTTATTAAACAGTTTTTTTAAACACATCGAATAACACAATATTTTCAAATAAAAAATTAAACTAATTGCAAATTCAATAAAGAACATTTGGGTGACCTTTCTAAAAACCGTTCGCACCTATAGGATAAACTTTCGGTAAATAACACAGTAAATCGGTCTTTAATTAATAGTTTTTAAAACGCAATCAAAGTTAACACAATTTTGAATAAAAAATTAAAACCATTCGCCTAATCTTCAATACAGCGTGAAGGGTGACCTTTCAAAATCTCGACCTACACGCTTCAACAGCAATTTGTTTCATTTCTCGCCCGTTCCACGATGCCTCATTTCCCGTTCAAAATCGAAGGCAACGGAATCTTTTCTGCGGCAGCAAAAGCTTGCTCGCCGTCGGCGGGCACGCGCAACAGCGCCGCCTGCAGGCTCCGAAGTGAGGCGACAAGTTCCGAGTCGCCGAGGACAGTGGCCTCAACGGCGGCACTTCCTCCGATCCGTACTTCCCCCTCCACACCACGCGACAGATCCACCCCGCCGCCCCGTCACTCGCCTCTCGCCTCCCACACGCTCCTGCCTTCGCCTCCGGCCCTGCCACGACTACACCGGGGGGCCCCGCCCCGCCCCGCCCTCCGCTCTCGTCCTCATCCTCGTCTCTCGCCCTAACTCCTACTCCCTGCTGCCACCACAGCATCGCCCCCGCCGTCTTGGGCTGTCGCCTCATCCGACTCTGCCTCTCCCTCCCATCCCCTGCCCAGGAACGCCCCACATGCTCCTACCGCAGCCACCTCCAATCCGTCCTTAACCCGACTTTTATCCGCTCCCAACCCCTCTCGCTCCCACGCCCCGCCACCCTCGCTCTCGTCCTCAATCCGCCAATCTGTCCCCCCGCTTGCCCACGCTCGCCCCGTCCTTGTTTCTCGTCCTGCATCCCGACTCTCTTCCGCCTTTCCCTACGCTCGCCCGTCTTTGTTCTCGTCCTCATCCCAGACCTCTGCCCCACTCTCAACTCCCCGCGTGGCCCACGCTCGCACCCTCCCCGCCGACCTTCCTCTCGACTCATATCAACGACTGCGCGCCGCTTCCCAACCTTTGCCTGCAACGCCCTCACTCGCTCCCACCCTCCACTTCGGCCATCGTCCTATTCCCCGACTCTTCCCCTCGCTCCAACTCCCGCGTTGTGCTCCTCTCGCTCCACGCTACCGTCCTCGCCCTCATCCGCCGACTCAAGCAAACGTTGCCCCAACCCCTGTCTGCAACGGCCCCACTCTCGTCTGTCTGCCCCGCCACCCCTCACCCTCGTCCGTCCTCAACCCGCGCTCTGCACATTCAACTCCTGCCTGCAACGCCCTCGCATCGTCCCTGTTCTGTCCTCCATCCCCGGACTCTGCCCCCCACTCCCAGCCCCCGCCGCCGTCTCCAGCCTGGCCGGCGTTGCTCGCTCCGGTCCATATCAAGGACAGCCCGAACGCCGTCCTTACGTAAAAGCTTTCATCGGACTCCTGCGGCTTTGTTATTTACCTCGAAAGAAATTTCCAGACCTTTTAAGGCCAGTGGAGTTGTAAAGTACATATCGAGAGGGGCTTCACGATGCCGCGTTGAAAATCCGCACGATCGCCGCCGAAGTTGCTCAGCGTCTGTGCACCGAGGCAAGGCTGCCGGACACGTAGACTAGCCTCTTCTAGCTTGGCTAGAAGTCAAGGCTGAGGAATGCTGGCGGAGGAGCGAAACGCGGCGGTAGCATGATTCTCAATATTATTCCGAGTTGATGCTGTTTGTGTTTCCTCGGGAACGAGTCGGCAACTGCGATTATAATAAATTGTCAACGTGTAGTCCGACAGACAGCAACCATGGTAGCGTAGCGGTTACACACGATGTGTACTAACCTGAGGAGCCCAAGGTTATCATTCCAGTTAAGCAAAGGATCTGTTATCTTGTCATATTCTATTCAGGAACGCCATAGATGGTCAAGTAGTCTTATTTACGTAAAAACTAATATTTGGTGGCTTTTTAAGAGTAAAATATTGAGTACAAAAGGTTGCAGTAACAGCGCTTGCTGGGCATCATCTTTCATTTTCCAATAATTGTAAGATCTCATAATGTAACCTGTTACATACAACGGCCCGAAAGTGGGCAAAAGCCGAAAAATGCAATTATAACGAGAAATCCATAACACATGATGTTGCATGGATGGAACGAAGTTATGAATAGAAAATAATAGAGCGTAATTAAAACAACGATGGGAAATGAATGCACGACAAAGAGCAGGAAGTGGGACAATGTCGTGCAGTCGTGATCTTCAGAGACGACTGATGAAGTGAAACAGCAATATAAGGAGGCAAGTAAGCGAAATATTTGTATTATAAATGATACAATTATAAGAAAATAAACAGTTTTAGAAAGGCAGAAAATATATATTTGCAGAATACACATTTACGTTTTGTAACAGAAGAAAATGTTTGTATCGGTCGTTCATTGGACATTAATAGTTCTTAAAATTCATATCAACACGTAACTTGTTTCTATAAAATAAAACTTATCAAACCAGCCTTGGTGGTAAATGTTTTCAAATTTTGACCGCTCCTATTCTCTCATCCTCAAAATTGAAACGGTGAAGTGACTTTAACAAAAGATGAGGATATATCTCAGATTAACAAGGCGTACTGTTTCTAATATCACTGCCCAAGTAAATCATTTTGAGTAAATACAATCATTGTTTGATTGTTTTAGAGATACACAAAATGATCGGTAACAAAATTCCAGGGAACATCCATTAGAATGTTTTGTTCCTTCAAATCGAATAGAGTGGACAGATGTACACTCGAAATACATATTTAATTAAATTATTGGTCAACTTTCTTGTCCTACGTTTTCCTGAAAGTGTGTAAAAAGGTATATTGCAAAGTAAGGATTATTTGTATGAATATTGTAAATGCAAAATGTTCAAAACACGTTATTTGAGAAATTCTTTGTCTAAAAATGTTCCGGTAAGTATCAACGGTAAAAATAATAATTATTTATAATACATTTATTGAATTCACATGAATATGAGTACCTGTATAAAGTTACTTTCTCCTTTGGGTGTACTTTCCCAAACGATGCATTGCTAGAACTTCAGTGTTGAAGTGAGTCGTTATAGAGTGGCGATTCCACAAGGTCCTTTCTAGTGGTCAAGAAAGATTTACGTTAATTAAGAAACATTGGCCAATAAGATGGATCAAAAGTAACCTATGTTTCAGGAGCACTATTTCAGATCACAATTGTCGCAGAAAAGAATAATACATTTAAGTAAACTAACATCGTCTCTTTACTTGTTTTCGCTCACACAAATTCCACTCTGTTGCATATAGCCAAATCATTGTCATTATCAAATATGTTAATAATTTACAGGGGTTAGCATTGTCTTTTCATTAAGAGATGCAGCTAAAAAACAGCAATTGTGGAAAATGCGACTACGACATAACACCAAAATTGCGGCTCGTCACATGTATGCGTTTCTGTCACAATAGCCTACGATTATATTCCAATTACCCAAAGCTTAACAAAATACGCAGATGAAATATGAAGTATAACAATTCATTTTCACTAAATTTGTATTCTTCACAATAGTGCATTCTGAACAATTCAAACTTGCTAACAACTTCCGCAATCGAAACACTGTCTACAATACCGAACTCTGAGTGTCTCCTACATTCACCAAAATTCATCACATACAGGGCATTCGCCTTTTATCCAATTATCACTCCACTTCCATCTCCTTCTTCTCTTCAGTGACCCCGGTCTCCATCGGCCTTCGCATCTCATCGCCGGGGCTGCGCTGGCTGTGTACGGTCGCCCGGAGGGCCGCAGCCGCAAAGTAAGTTTGGTTGATTCCAGCAACTCCTGCTTAAGTTTCGGCGACGCTCCCCGCTCCGCCCCGCTCCGCTCCACGTCTGGCATCTCGAGCCTCGCCCTCCTTCCCTTGTCCCTTACCTCCTCCTGTCCTCGTCTCATCCTCTAATAACCGCCGCAGCGAGTGAGATATCATACAAGCGCGCAGATTAACTGTTCGCGAACGGGGGATCTCACGGGCCCTGCGACGTCCTTGCGACGAGGACGGAACGGAAAAGGAAGGCTGCTTGATAAAACCAGAACCAACGAAAGTGTAAACTATTAAAAAACGTGGTGAAGTCAGTGGAAAATAATAGGAAGTGGTTGAAAAGAACAAAAAGACAAAAACGACGAAGATAAAGAGAATGAAAAAAAGGCGAATTAAATAGATGAAAGATTATACAAAAGAAACGGCTGTACTATTACATAGGTTGGGAACCTGGAAACGTCATCGAAATAGCGGAACCTTTAATTTTATAGCAATTGAATGCATTTTCAGGTCATGGCCCTTTCTGGAAAAGTGGTGTAAATCGTACTGTCAAAAAAGACATAACAACGACATTTGAATTGAAAGTGTCGGATATGCCTCGAATTTCAATTAGAAAAATAATTAGAAGCGATTAACTTCACACAAAACTGCAAGTGTTCCATCTCAATCTCATATTTGACTCTTGATTGAATGTGTTGGAGGAAATTGACCAATTTCGCATAAATGCATTTGCACCAAATTTTTATAGTCGTTTTCTATCAGGTTTGCCTTTTAACAAATTTTCCAGTTTATTTCAATTTTTCTGTCGAAAAGAGGCTCTTTTGAGCACTATCAGATGAGTATGTATAATGCATTATCGAATACATACGCTTTCACCAAACACCAATTATCAAGACTTAATTTTCCTCAATATTAAAAGATACAATCTGTAAATAAAATCAATATTAATATTAATTTAGTATTCGCCTCCTCATATCCACGTAAAATGTGTGAGGCTAAGAATTTCGTAAGAAGTGCGCTTCGAATACTTACAGATTTCTTTTCCTATACCTCTCGTCGCGAACTTTACTAATACATATGATGATGAAGTCATTTACTTCAATATCGGATTTCCAAGTATTTTATTTGAAACATAATAAATTTGTTTATCTCACCCAACCATTGTGAAATGAGCAACATGGTTTTGGTAGAGTCGAATGTTACATGATCCTTTGCTATTTAGATAATTGCGCAAACGTTTGTAGTGACAATCCAACTTACACGAATGGGTGGTATGCAGTAAAGTTAACGTTCACGACCTTTAGAAAGGAACGCAAAGAGATGGCTTTGGCTTAGTTCAGGTTCGGGGGGGGTAAGTGCAACGATATATGTGAAAAGACGCGAATGATAATGGTATTGTTTGATTTTGCGGTGATAGGGAAGATTCGAATCCATATGCTTTTGAATGCTGTGCTATCAAAACACGGTGACGAAAAGAATGGGACTAGAAACTACTACTTCCGCATCAAAATAAACTAATGCTTCGCCCACAAACATATTAGGCTGATGAAGTGAAAGGTCTCACTCATGAAAGAATTAGAAAACATTTCTAGAAAGATTTGCAAAATCATTAGTAAAACGGAAATTAGGGAGT
>BOPP01000085.1:1351831-1380547 GCA_017312745.1 Gryllus bimaculatus | reverse complement strand
GAGGCAGGGCGCTGCGGCTTGGGCGGAGGTGCGTTCGAGTTAGCGCGGCGACCGACGTGAGCGCTCCCCGCGGGCTGAGCCGGAACGTCGCGGATTAATTACCGGGCGGCGTCGAGTAGTCGATATTCATTATTCGAGTGGCGCCCGCGAGAGGGCGGTCGGGCTGGCGATCCCTCCGAGACGCATGGGCCACGATCGCCCCCGGAGGACCTTCGACGGAGACCCGCTCCGCGCCTCCGCGTCTGGCGTCGGCGCTTCATTGGACCACGCCTCCGGTGCTTCGCGCAGGCGCTTTTGGCTGAGCGCCACTAGCAGTCGGAGTTTTGAGTTATCACCATTTGTATCTTTTAATACACATTTGTAGTCAAAAGTTCTTCATAATGGTAGAACGTATTAAATTTTACGTTTCGATTTTCACTTATTGTTTTCTGAAAAATGTGATTTCTCGTACTTACGATGTCATTATTATTCTCCCTGAACATTTCTAATGATTATCTTATGCGTTGGTGTGTGTATAGGACTCAACGAATCACGATATTTTACTCTTATATTACGAACAAAGAGCCTTAATTCAATTCAGTAAGCCCTGACGCGTAGTAGTGTTGTGTGGTAGGAATTTATTTAGTTATTTACTTAACATCTAAAAAAAAAGTTAAACATGTTGATAACGTACTATAGGAATAATTGTATTCTGTGCAAGTTTCATTAAATTCCGGGATTTCTACCAACACTTATATACAAATTCAATTATGAATACTGGTAAAAACTAGCGTTTTTGGCAAATATTTATAAGAAAATATTATTTTCCGTGTTACAAAAACTACTTGCAAATGGAAAAAGATACACATTTTGTCTATTATCCGTCACCGTGCCATTCGCGAAAAAAAAGACGTGCTGCCATAATATCCTGGAGAACGTTAATTTGAATAACTATATTACTCACTGAACTACAGAAAACATGAACAGGTAATGAAGTTATATTTATGCCCCGAAGCACAACGAGGCTACTGTATGCACTCGTTCAAAATATCAGAGAAACAGGGCAAAAAAGAGATGATCAAGAATGGGACTTATTGACCCAAAAGCTGATGTCCAATATGTACAGGCATGTCTAGTTACAGTAATTTACTTTACGTATGTAACGTAACTAAATTTGGTCTGTATATAGACGTTGTTAAGAACTCTTAGCATTATACAGCCCGAATTATAACTACTTCATTAAATATCAATTTTTTATTATAACAACAACAGTCTAGGTCCATTCGGTTGAGACATTTGTCAATAGTGCCACATACTGAAACATTGGATTTGACATCAGATCATATGTAGATGTTAACGTCCCATTATCACTAGTAAAAAAGTTGCTTTAAGCAGTTCCCCCAGGCCCATTACTGTCATCCAAAACGCCTATTGCGGCATCTCCCAGACGCCGCTCCAAATCACCCACGTCCCCTCCGCTAGCGATCGCATCGCTTCCCCCCGGTCGCCACCGCGCCCCCTGTCGCCTGCCCTCGCCGCCCGCCCCTAATCGTGAGCCCGTCGTCGCGCTGGGCGCATCTGGATCGACGGCGAAATGGGAGGGCGGCGGCGGCGAAGGGCGGTCGCCAACCGCGGGCGCTCATCCGGCGCGCGAATTACGGCCCAACGCATTGAGCCTCCCCCGCCCCTGCGCCCGTCCCACCCCGACGTCGCTCCACCACACCCCTCGCCGCGCTCCGGGACAATCCTTTCTCCCGAACCTTCTCCTTAACACCCGTCCATACACGTTCACGTCTTCCTCTCGGCGCTCCCTTGCCTACCTTCCTGCCGCAGCCTCTCCCTGCCAGGCCTCTCCCTGCCAGCCTTCTCCCTGCCAGCTCTCCCTGCCAGCCTGCTCCCTGCCAGCCTCTCCTGCCAGCCTCTCCCTGCCAGCTCTCTCTCTCGCGGCTCTCCCTGCCAGCCTCCCCTGCCAGCCTCCCATGCCAGCCTCTCCCTGCCAGCCCTCCCTGCCAGCCTCTCCTGCCGCCTCTCCCTGCCAGCCTCTCCTGCCAGCCTCTTCCTGCCAGCCTCCTCCTGCCAGCCTCTCCCTGCAGCCTCTCCCTGCCAGCCCTCTCCCGCCAGCCTCTCCCTGCCAGCCTCTCCCTGCAGCCTCCCCGCCAGCCTCCCCCTGCCAGCCTCTCCCTTCAGCCTCCCCTGACAGCCTCTCCCTCCCAGTATCTCCCTGCCAGCCTGCTCTCCTGCAGCCTCTCCCTGCCAGCCCTCCTGCAGCCTCTCCCTGCCAGCCTCTCCTGCCAGCTCTCCCTGCAGCCTCTCCCTGCCAGCCTCCCTGCCAGCCTCTCTCAGCCTCCCCTGCCAGCCCTCCCTCTCAGCCTCCCCTGCCAGCTCTCCTGCCAAGCCTTCCCTGCCACCTCTCCCTGCCAGCCTCTCCTGCCGCCCTCCTGCAGCCTCCCTGCAGCCTCCCCGACAGCCTCTCCTGCCAGCCTCTCCCTGCACTCTCCTGCAGCCTCTCCCTGCCAGCCCTCTCCTCCCAGCCTCTCCTGCCAGCCTCTCCATGCCAGCCTCTCCTGCAGCCTCTCCCTGCCAGCCTCCCCTGCCAGCCTCTCCTTCCCAGCTCCCCTGCAGCCTCTCCCTCTCAGCCTCCCCCTGCCATCGTCCTCTCCCTCAGCTCTCAGCATCTCCCTGCCAGCCTCTCCTGCCAGCCTCTCCCCTTCCCTGCCAGCCTCTCCTGCCAGCCTCTCCCTGCCAGCCTCTTCCCTGCCAGCCTCTCCCTGCCAGCCTCTCCTCTCCTGCCCAGCCTCTCCCTGCCAGCCTCTCCCTGCCAGCCTCTCCCTGCCAGCCTCTCGCTCTCTTACACTTTTCTTTCTATCTGCCTTTCCCCTCACTCCACCTCTGTCGTCGCCACCGACCTCCTCTCTGCTCCGTCGGCCGCCCTCTGCCCTGAGTCGGCGCCTCGCCACACGCCGTGTCTCGTGGACTCGCTCCCATCTCTTCGCGTGGCACTTTCTCGCCGTTGTTGCTGCCCGGACGACCGCTCCCTACTCCGTCGCAGACCGTAAATGCGTGGCCCGGCCCGCCCTCCTGCGAGTGAATGCCATCGATCTTCAGGGCGTTCGACAGCCGCATCTTCACAATCACATCCAGTTTTACATGTATGATAAAGAAGGTAAAGTAATGCATTTTTAATTGCTATCACATTTCTATAGATGAACCCTATTTGAAAATGTAAGGTTCTAAAATATATTTCAGATCACAAACCTTAAATGTTCGCTTAAATTTAATTCTTCAAATTCTAGAAAATCCTGTTAATCCTTTATATTCTGCTCTAAATATTCATGTCTCTACACACAGAGGTAATTCAGCTATAACTTAAACAAAATTCTCTTCCTCGAAAACAAACACGAATATCCTTACTTTATAAAATAATATTAAATTGTGCATCTCATTATTAGAGAAAATAATTAACACCAATTAAGGATCGAGAAAATTTGGAATTACCGTTATGAATGACTGCAATTATGAATTCAAGTCATGCAGTAATATCATATATCTGTGTCTCAGAATTAACGTTACAAACTTGTACGGCATGAAGAGGAGCCGAAAATAAACACTTTTCAACAATTAACATATTACAGGAAAGTGCATAAAACAGTCGTATGTATTCATGGATATGACGTTTCCTCTGTTTTTCAACAGTTACCAATTGAAAGATGTCCGACAGATACATGAAATCCCCTTGCTTGAGTCAGAACGTGACGCCCAACATCTGTGCAAGCAAGATTGCCTAAAACCAGGCAAAACATCACCTGCATAAATGCATAAAATTCCGTTCAATAAATTTACCACTTCACGTTCTTTAGCAAGAAAATGACCAATGTCAATATTCAACGTTTTACATAATGTGCGGTTTTCTTACACGTTCGAAACGACAGGGAGGTCACGTTTGTCGATTTGTAAATAAAAATTGTTGATAGGCAATAAGCGATTAAAAAGACATGATTGGCGCACTACTGTCACATACTCAATGAATCAGACAAATCAATTTTGTGTTCCAAAATTCAATTAAACCCGCAAGCTATACAATGCTAATTTGACATTCCCAATATCGTACGTACATGAAGTATCATTGAGATACAATCACGCACGAAGAATTTCATATGATGTTTCCATGTTCGATCGTGTCATACAATCTAATACCGCGTCATGGCACGTCATATCAATTTTGTGTTGGTTCGTTCATTGTTATTTTTTACTGCGGTGTGGTCCAATTATGTCGAACTTCATACCTGAAAAATTTGAAATAACTCGGTGCATCACACTTCACTTTCTATCATGTTTCAATTATTGATTGTTGAAAGTACACAATTGGTGAAATTTCGGGTTAAATCTGGGTTGGATGAAAAATCCCAAAACTTAGACTTGTATTAATAAGGTGTTATTTAATTCTCAAAATGGAGGTATTAAAGCATCAATGTTGACGAAATCGTTGTAATTTAAATGAAAAATAACGGATTAATAAATACATATTGAATGTGTGTCTGAAAAAAAAAACAAAATTTACTTGTCGAAAGAAATGTAGAAGGCAGTGATTAATTTGTGATTTCTCATCATGAAATTGTATTTTACCAGAATTAGTGTATAGAAGAACTTTTCTCCAAATTCGTAATTCGGGCTTATTAAACAGTTTTTTAAACACTATCGAATAACACAATATTTTCAATAAAAAATTAAAACTATTGGCAAATTCAATAAAGAACATTTGGGTGACCTTCTAAAACCTTCGACCTATAGGATAAACTTTCGGTAAAATAAACACAGTAAATCGGTCTTAATTAATAGTTTTAAACGCAATCAAGTAACACAAATTTTGAATAAAAAATTAAAACATTCGCTAATTCAATACAGCGCTGAAGGGTGACCTTTCAAAATCTTCGACCTACACCATTCAAGCACAACTTTTTCATTTCTCGCCCGTTCCAGAATGCCCTCATTTCCCGTTCAAAATCGAAGCAAGGAATCTTTTCTGCGCAGCAAAAGCTTGCTCGCCGTCCGGCGGGCACGCGCACACAGCGCCGCCTGCAGGCTCCAAGTGAGGCGACCAAGTTCCGGTCCCGACGGACAGTGGCCTCACGGCGGGTCGCTTTCCTCCAGTCCGACTTCCCCCTCCCACCCCACGCGACAGATCCACCCCCGCTCGCCCCGTCACTCGCCTCGCGCCTCCCACAGCTCCTGCCTTCCCTCCGCCTCTGCCACACTACACCCCGCCCCGCCCCCCCTCGCTCTCGTCCTCATCCTCGTCTTGCCCTAACTCCCTACTCCTGCTTGCCACACGCTTCGCCCCCGCCGTCCTTGCTGTCGCCTCATCCGACTCTGCTCTCTCTCCCACCCCCTGCCAGGAACGCCCCACTCGCTCCTACCAGCAGCCACTGCCATCGTCCTTAACCCGACTTTATCCGCTCCCAGACCCCCTCTCGCTCCCACCCCCGCCACCCTCGCTCTCGTCCTCATCCGCTCTGTCCCCGCTTGCCCACGCTCGCCCCGTCTTGTTCTCGTCCTCATCCCCGACTCTCTTCCGCCTTCCCACGCTCGCCCCGTCCTTGTTCTCGTCCTCATCCCAGACTCTGCCCCACTCTCAACTCCCCGCGTGCCCACGCTCGCACCCCTCCCCTGCCGACCTTCCTCTCGACCTCATCAACGACTCTGCGCCGCTCCCAACCCCTTGCCTGCAACGCCCTCACTCGCTCCCACCCCGCCACCTTCGCCATCGTCCTATTCCCCGACTCTTCCCTCGCTCCCAACTCCCCGTTTGCTCCCTCTCGCTCCCACGGCTACCGTCCTCGCCCTCATCCCCGACTCAGCACCGTTCCCAACCCCCTGTCTGCAACGCCCTCACTCTCTCTCGCCCCGCCACCCTCACCCTCGTCCCCGTCCTCAACCCCGGCTCTGCACCATTCCCAACCTCCTGCCTGCAACGCCCTCGCCATCGTCCTCGTTCTTGTCCTCATCCCCGACTCTGCCCCCCACTCCCAGCCCCCGCCGCCGTCTCCAGCCTGGCGGCGTTGCTCGCTCCGGTCCATATCCAGGACAGCCCCGAAGCCGTCCTTCGTAAAAGGCTTTCATCCGGACCCTGCGGCTTTGTATTTACCTCGGAAAGAAATTTCCAGACTCTTTTAAGCCAGTTGGAGTGTAAGTTACATATCGGAGAGGGGCTTTCACGATGCCGCGTTGAAAATCCCGCACGAGTCGCCGCCGAAGTTGCTCAGCGTCTGTGCACCGAGAGCAAGGCTGCCGGACACGTAGACTAGCCTCTTCTAGCTTGGCTAGAAGTCAAGGCTGAGGAATGCTGGCGGAGGAGCGAAACGCGGCGTATGCCATGATTCAAATTATTCCGAGTTGATGCTGTTGTGTTTCCTCGGGAACGAGTCGGCAACTGCGATTATAATAAATTGTCAACGTGTAGTCGACAGACAAAGCAACCATGGAAGCGTAGCGGTTACAACACGAGTGTACTAACCTGAGGAGCCCAGGTTATCATTCCAGTGTAGCAAAGGATTGTTATCTTGTCATATTCTATTCAGAACGACCATGATGTCAAGTAAGTCTTTTTTACGTAAAAACTAATATTTGGTGGCTTTATTAAGAGTAAAATATTGAGTAAAAAGGTTGCAGTACAGCGCTTGCTGGGCCATCATCTTTTCATTTTCCAATAATTGTAGATCTCTAATGTACCGTTACATACAACGGGCCCGAAAGTGGGCAAAAGCCGAAAAATGCAATTATAGAGAAATCATAACCAATGATGTTGCAATGGATGGAACGAAGTATGATAGAAGAATAATAGAGCGTAATTAAAACAACGATGGGAATGAATGCACGAAAAAGAGCACGGAGTGGAAATGTCGTGCAGTCGTGATCTTCAGAACGACTATGACAGTGAAACATCAAATATAGGAGGCAGTAGCGGAAATATTTGTAATAAATGATACATGTTAATAAGAAAATAAACAGTTTAGAAAGGCAGAAATATATATTTTTGCAGAAATACACATTTACGTTTTGTAACCAGTAAGAAAATGTTTGTATCGTCGGTTCATTGGACATTAATAGTTCTTAAAATTTCATATCAACACGTAACTTGTTTTCATATAAAATAAACATTATCAACAGCCTTGGTGGTAAATGTTTTCAATTTTGACCCTTCATTTCCTCTCATCCTCAAAATTGAAACGGTGAAGTGAGCTTTAACAAAAGAGAGGAAGTATACTCAGATTAAACAAGCGACGTGTTTCTAATATCACTGCCCAGTTAAATACATTTTGAGTAAATACAATCATTGTTTGATTTGTTTTAAGATACACAAAATGATCGTAAACAAAAATTCCAGGAACATCCATTAGAATGTTTTGTTCCTTCATCGAATAGAGTGGACAGATGTACACTCGAAATATCAATATTTAATTAAATTTATTGGTCAACTTTGTCATACGTTTCCTGAAAGTGTGACAAAAGGTATATTGCAAAGTAGGATATTTTGTATGAATATTGTAAATGCAAAATGTTCAAAAAACGTTATTTGAGAAATTCTTTGTCTAAAAATGTTCCGTAAGTATCAACGCATGTAAAAAATAATAATTATTTTTATAATAGCATTTATTGAATTTACATGAATATGAAGTACCGTATAAATAGGTTACTTTTCTCCTTTGGTGTTACTTTCCCAAAACATGCATGCTAGAACTTCAGTGTTTGAAGATCGTATAGAAGTGGCGATTCCACAAGGCCTTTCTAGTGGTCAAGAAAGATTACGTTTAATTTAGAATAATTGCCAATAAGATGGATCAAAGTAACCCTAGTTTCAGGAAGCACTATTTCAGATACAAATTGTGCAGAAAAGAATACAATTTAAGTAAACTACATCGTCTCTTTACTGTTTCTGCTCACACATTCAACTTGTTGCATAACAAATCATTGTCATTATCAAATATGTTAATAATTCTACAGGGGTTTAAGCATTTCTTTTCATTAAGAGATGCACTAAAAAAACAGCATTGTGGGAAAATGGCACTACAGACATTACACCAAAATGCCGGCCTCGTCACATGGCGTTTCCTGTCACATTAGCCTACGATTATATTCCAATTACCCAAAGCTTATCAAAATCACGCAGATGAAATATGAAGATATAACAATTCATTTTCATCTAATTTGTATCTTCACAAAGTCAATTTCTAACATTTCAAACTTGCGAACAATCTCTCCGCATCGAAACACTCTCTACAATACCGAACTCTGAGTGTCTCCCTACATTCATCCAAAATTCATCACATTACAGGGCATTTCGCTTTTATCCATCACTCCACTTCCAATCTCCTTCTTCCCCTCTTCCAGTAGCACCCCGGTCTTCCATCGGCCCTTCGTCCACTCTCATCGCCGGGGCTGCGCTGGCTGTGTACGGTCGCCGGAGGGGCCGCAGCCGCAAAGTTAAGTTTGGTTGAGTTCCAGTCAACTCCTGCTTAAGTTTCGGCGACGCTCCGCCCCGCTCCGCCCCGCTCCCGCTCCACGTCCCTGCATCTCGAGCCCTCCCCTCCTCTCCCCTTTCCCCCTTACCCTCCTTCTCTGTCTCGTCTCATCCTCTAACCGCCGCAGCGGAGTGAGATATCATACAGCGCGCAGATTAACTGCTTTCCGAACGGGGGATCTCACGGGCCCTGCGACGTCCTTGGCGACGAGGACGGAACGGAAAAGCGAAGGCTGTTATAAAACCAGACCAACGAAAGTGTAAACTATTACAAAACGTGTGAAGTAGTGAAAATAGGAATGTGGTTTGAAAGAACAAAAAGACAAAAACGACGAAGATAAAGATGATGAAAAAAAGGCGAATTATAGATGAAGATTATACAAAAGAAACGGCTGTACTATTACATAGGGTTTGGAACCTGGAAACGTCATCGAAATAGCGAGAACAACTTTTAATTTTATTAGCAATTGATGCATTTTCATGTCATGAGCCCCTTTTCTGGAAAAGTGTGTAATCGGTACCTCAAAAGAAGACATAACAACCGACATTTTGAATTGAAAGTGTCGTGATATGCTCTCGAATTTCAATTATAAAATAATTAGAAGCGATTTACTTCACAAACTGCAAGTTTCCATCTCATCTCATATATTGAACCTTGATTGAATGTGTTTGGAGGAAACTTGACCAATTTCGCATAAATATGATTTGCACCAATTTTTTATGTCGTTTTCTACTCACGGTTTGCCTTTTACCAATATTTTCCAGTTTATTCAATTTTCTTTCGAAAAGAGGCTCTTTGAGCACTATCAGAGAGTATGTAATAATGCATTATCGAATACATACGCTTTCACACAAACACCAATTATCCAAAGACTTAATTTTCCTCAAATATTAAAAGACAAGTCGTAAATAAAATCAATATTATTATATTATTTATACGCCTCCTCATATCCACGTAAAATGTGTGAGGCTAAGAATTATCCGTAAGAATGTGCGCTTCTATATTACAGATTTTCTTTTCCATACCTCCTTGTCGCGAACTTACTAATACAATGATGATGAAATTTCATTTACTTCAATATCCGGTTTTGCCAAGTATTTTTGAATTGAAACATATAATATTTGTTTATCTCAAACATTGTGAAATGAGCACATGGTTGGTAATGAGTCGAATGTTACATGATCCTTTCTAGTGTTTAGATATTCTTGCGCAACGTTTGCTAGTGACACCAACTTACACGAACATGGTGTGGTATTGCAAAAGTTACGTTCACACATTTAGAAAGGACGCAAGAGATGGCTTTGCTTAGTTCAGGGTCGGGGGGGGGGTAGATGCAACGTATATTGAAAGACGCGAATGATAATGGCATCTGTGTGATTTGCGGTGATAGGGAAGATTCGATCCATATGCTTTTAAATTGCTGTGCTATCAAAACACGGTGACGAAAATGAATGGGAACTAGAAACTACTACTTCCATCAAATAAACGTAATGCTCGCCCAAAACATATTAGCTGATGAAGTGAAAGGTCTCACTTCATGAAAGAATTAGAAACATTTCTAGGAAAGATTTGCATCATTAGTAAAACGGAAATTAGGGAGTGGGAAAGCAGCACAGGTAAGTACGAGCGGAGCCTAGACTCGAGGGGAAATAAATAAGTTAAGCAAACGATTAATAATTTAATAAATAATTTAAATTAGTAAATTGCTTAGTAAATAAGCCATCAATCATAGTAAATTGTTAAGTAATAAGTCAATAATTAAATAAGAACATTAGGGGGCAAAGATGAGAGGATGGCCCAAATGTAAGTGTAGAGGGGTTGGTGCAGACGATCAGCTGTGGCGCAGTTTGATTTCAGGTGCTGAGGAGGCCAAAGACAGGAGTGATAGTGCGTGACGTCCGCACCAGGAAATAAATAAATAGCTTAGAAAAAGTCTGGTAGATTAACATGTATTCGGCTTCTGAGGGCACGTTTTCCTCCTTCAGGTTTTTTCCCCCACAGCCGTACCTTATGGTCTCTTTTTCGCGGCTTTGATGCGATGACCATTTGGGGTGAATACCAGAATTCGAAAGTTTGGAACACGGTAGGATATAGGTATGGTAATTGCTTAAAAGCCTTAGGCCTAGCCACATAGTATCATGTTATTTAAATTATATTGTAATAATTACCAGTTAAATAAATAATCAATATCCTTGATTGAGGAAATTTACTTCATCTAGAACTCTGATGTGTTGGGTATTAAGCCACGTGAAGATGAAACCGGAAACCAGTATCTTCATTACAAATGATAGTGTTCATCCTTTCATCCTGATAACATGCTCAATATCAATATATGCTATTTATTAATTTAAGTAAATTAAAGAAACGGTCATTTTAAATCATATTGCCTCATTTCATTTCAATATTTCTGAATGAACCAAATTCCTCGTAAACGCGTTTATCACTTTCATACTTATAAGAATTTCATCACGCCTCATTAGTGATGATGGTTGGTTGCTTTTGAGGCCCCCAGTTATTTCTGAAATGTGTCGAGCATCGACTTTTCCATTTGCTCCCCCGATTCCAACAATTTGGAAGAGAGACGGAGGATCGATAAATCTATGAACTCTGTGAAGGAGGCTCGTTAACGATAAGTACACATATGACATGGCCCCTTGAGAATTCCGATTGACGATGGAAGGGTAATTTCAATATTCCTGTTTTCTTTCTATTGCGTAGGAATGAATGTTTTCCTAACGTTTCATATATGCATCTTCTTTCTCTTGTATACCGGGGGCAAAATGAATAATGATAAAATAAGAAACGTTGACATACGGAATGGAATTCAAACACAGGAATACGTCTCGTAAAATAACATTTTACATTCAATTTGAAAATATTAAAATACTAGCAGAGTATTTTTCTGTCAAATGTTTGCAACTAAACAGCTTTAAAATTCTACCTAACTTCAAATTTTTTACTTTACAATTAATTTTGCGACAACGTTCATGATGAATTAAAGTAAAAGTCAAAAGCATGAACAGGCAAAAGAATTATAAATACATGTGAGAAAAAACGTACGAGAAATGTATTTCCCATACTCTATCAAATTTAAAGAATCTCTAAAACAAATAACTTTCCATAATTACCGACACCCACAGTGTGTTTCGCTAACTGTGTCGTCAGAACAAAATACTTTCATCACAAGAGTCAACATTTATTTAATATTCATAAGAAAAGCAAACTTGATATTTATTTCCGTATCATCCTGGATGTTTTGTTGCGAACAGCTATAACCGCATATGAAACATTTTTTTGTTGAAATGTGATTCGTATTATTATTTCATTTTCAATTAAACTTGACTTACTGAGATATTCATCGACTCTCTCTACACAATAATTTAATAGTCATTTCTCAATACGCTGAAAACCCATCTTGTCCACGAAGCAGCATTCTAGTAGAAGGGTGCTGTCGAACATGGCGCGCACCCCTCGGTACGACCGCTTCCATTCTCCCCACCGACCGGTGACCCCCACCGATAATACCTCGGCTTCCATCACACACCAGCGACCAAAGCGGCTCCCCCGTGCACTCACTGCGGCCGCCGCACCATCCCCACCTCCCCTCGCGCACGCAACGCTCCCGTCCCTGCTGTCGCCAATGCGACCATGGACGCCTCACCCTGGCCGCCCGCATCTCCGCCCCCTCGCTGTCCCGCCCCCCTCATCACCCAGCCGTCCTCGTCGACGCAACGGCCGCCGCCGTCACCACCGCCTTCAACATCATCATACACATCACCGCCATACACATCACCGCCATACACATCACCGCCATACACATCACTACCACACATCACCACCACACACATCACCACCACACACATCACCACCAAACACATCACCACCAAACACATCACCACCATACACATCACCACCAAACACATCACCACCAAACACATCACCGCCACACACATCACCGCCACACACATCACCACCATATACATCACCACCATACACATCACCAGCATACACATCACCACCATTCACTTCACCACCACACACATCACCACCACACACATCACCACCACATACATCACCACCAACATTGCCACCGCCATCGACACCACTGCCGCCACCACCACACCACCTCCATCAGCGCCGACGCCACTTCAAGTCCTTTCAGGTACAATCACCACTCGTGCTGTCCCCATCACCCCCCTCACCACCAGCATTTAGCGCAGCCGTCGCTGCAACCTCTACCATTACCACCTCAGCAACCAACGCCACCATCACCTCCACCGCAGCTGCCAACGCCGCCCGCGCGCCAATTTTCCACTCGCCCAAATTGATCCTGCTCTCCTGGGGCCGACGCGGCGCGGCGCGGCGTGGCGTGGCGTGTGGCGTGGCGTGGCGTGGCGTGGCGTGGCGTGGCGTGGCGAGGCGGTGGGGTCGGGCGGTGGCCGCGGCGGGCAGCTCGGTCGCGCGCGGGGCCCTAATCTATGCGAATTAGCGGCCGAGATAAGAGGAAAGTGAAATTAAGTACCCGCGCTCCGCTGGTTACGGTCGCTGGGCGAACGCAGGGCCGCTAGGAGGCAGAGTGGGGTGGGGTGGGATTTGAAGAGAGCGGGAGCGCTGGTTGGTACAGGACAATGGTGCAATGTTTGAATGGTGTACGTGCAAAACGGTGGCCTGCATGAGAGGTGGTGGAAGGTACAGGGATGAAATGAAAAAATGGATTGTAGGAAAACCGGTTTAAATTTAAAAAAAAATAGGTTTAATATATACACCATATATCTTTCATATTGCTCACAAATGAGTTCCGCTATACAATTAAATGTCTTTAATATTGTTCTTATGTGTAATGTGTATCTTTAATACATTACATAATATACATTCACATATACGGCAGGTGTAATTTCAAGAGTAAAGAATATACCACCGTCTTCTGTTCAAGTACCTGAACAATTGTTTCTTATGACACTTTTGTGAGAAACGATTTCTTACTCAACAAGTATTTTTTAACAATCCATTGTTATCTCCAATCCATTGGCGAAATCTATTAAATGTAAAATACTTAATGATAATATACAGCATAATAATCTTCAGGAAAAACTTTATTACACAAATAACGTTTAAAACACCCATCTCATAATTAGCGATTTTGTCCCCGTATTTAAGAGCCTACTTCACTTCATTTTAGAATAATAATTTATTACATTTTTTAAGAAAGAAATATTTTCATGAACGAAAGTAGATGGGGATTTGTAAGCTCCTCGCATTTCCGTTGTAACGGTGTTTTAGTGCTATTATCGCTTCGGTTTGTTCAACAAATAGCGTCCTAAAATATCGACGAAGCAATTTTCTCTATCATAAAGCGATTCCCTGCTAGAACGATACACCAACAACACTGCATTATAACACGGATCGAACAGCCAGAGGAAGGGAAATTTTGCATGTGTTTTCCCTTCGCAAACAATTGCGCGACTATCTATTTCTATCCTCCTTGACTCCCATCACGCTCTTTGTTTTGGCATCCCTTTCGCACGGCATCCCTCCCAGTGAAACGAGCCTACCGCAGCATTCGCAGTGTATACATACCAAAGCATCAAACAATGTTTATGATTATATGTATTCATACCGAAGAGAGCGAGTGACGGAACCTGAATTTTGCTGTCGGCTGCGAATGTCCCGTATTCTTTTTTTTTTATCTACAATTTCGCGATCATTTTCTCCCATTACAATCGCACCAGCGTATACAACCGGGCAGTTTGTTTAGCGAAGCCCCGATACAGAATTCACACATCATCAGAAAGCGCTGCGTGGATAAACATAAAAGTTCGACGGGCGGGCGGGAGAGCTCGAGCGGGCCCTGCCACGTTGGCAGGCGATGTGCTCGAGCGTGGCACACTGAGGCAAAATCTCAAAAAGCTGGCCAAAAGTCGACAATAAAGATTTTATTTAGGAAATTTTAAGAAATCAGCTTGTTGCCAGAGGCTCTAATTCCGCGTTTAGAAAAGATCCGAGACATTACAGTGATGTTCTACACCATTGTTTTAGCTTTCGGTTGTGAGCAGTTTTCCTCATCCGAAATGGACGAAAATCGTGATGGTGAGTACAATATTTACATGTATTACAAATACTTAAAAACATGTTAAAATTACTTAATTGATAATTAATTTTTAAACAAAATTATACGATTAATTTGTTGTTGTTTTTAGTGAAACACAGTTGTACGTTCCATAGTGTCGCAATTTTGACATCGTAATCAGCGTGCGCAGAAACCGTTGCACACAAAGTTTCATTAAACCATGTTTTGCCACAGCGTGCGCGGTGGCGACCCTCTGCGCGCTCTCTGGCGGCAGCCGTCGCCGCCCAAACATTTCGCCATCATGCGCAAACAAAAGGTCCAATTGCTCGGCACACGTACTCGCATATATTGTAATGGCGGTGGCGGCGGCGGCGGCGGCGCACACACTTCATGAGCTGACGTGAGAGCAAGGGTTGCGAGCGCGTTGCGCACTTAGGGCCGGCCGGTAATTCCAATTGGGGCGCAGCACGTGTCACGCAAAGCGGCCTCATTAGGGAGGTGAGTGCTTCATACTTCCAAGTGGGCTTGACGATACTTTAATGGTTCTTTTGAAAATCGGTTAGGAAGGAGGGAACTTTACAAGAGGAGTTTGAACATTCAAACGTGGAAAGAGACTTTTGTCAACGTTTTTTTCTTTCATACTGTCCTGTCCTGGTCTTGGCTCGACAGCCCCATACGAACCATGGCCGACCGGCGGTGGCCCAGCCTTTCGGTAATGGAAAAAGGAGTTCGTGTGGTTAGCACAAAAACATCTCTCCACCTGTTCTTCTTAACCTTACGATGGGCTTTCTCATCGTCACACAGCATACTGGGTCATTTGTAGGAAAGCGCTCAGATATAATTTTGTTTTGTCCGGTAATCGAACCCGAAGTATCGCCGGGGAAAACGAGCCCGGTAACCAACGAGATACCGAGGGAAGTTTCATTTAATCCAGGTAAAATTATAATAACTTTGAACGCATACATATGTTGCAGTTTAAGTAGCAATTATCTCCCTTGTTCCCTCCTAGCTTAGTTCTGACTATAGTTGCCTACGTGTTGAAAATTTCCTTACTTCCACGCCAATAACAAATCATTAAACACGGTTAAATTGATGAATATTGTTCGGAAACTAATTCGGTTCCTGAGTGTAAATAATGTTAGGCCATATTTGCTTAATATATAATTTTAAAAATTAATATTCAGCGCTTAGGGATAACATTATAATTTCATCAATAGAGTGAATATCTCTTTATATATGAACACCTTACTCTGTACCACGACGAATACCAAAACATTTTCTACTGTTACCACTCACACCTCTGACTCCGTAGATTTTCCTGATTAAGCATTTCATGAAAATGAGAGCAATCTCAGTATACAAACAATGGGAAATACAAATATGCGATGCAATATTCCATTAAAACTTATTACAAATGTAAGAATAATATTTTATTTCAAAAATACATAAAATAGTAAAAAATTGTGTAAAAATATTTTTTCAGAAAACTACATACTTCACAACAGTGAAGTTATATTATTCACAACAAACTTGACGGTAAATAAAACACCAAAAGGTTTAAAATAATACCAGAGGCCAACAACACTTTTAATTTCACAAACCCGTAATATCGCAAATAAACACTATAGTCAAAATTTACCAACATCTGACGAAGAGTAAATTATTTAAATTTTATTACTCCATTATACTGAAACATGTTCATTCTTGTACCAAAATACATTCTGAAGTTTGACGATAGATAACCTATTTAAGAAGCGCCATTCATGTTGAATCCATAATAAAGAAATGAACGTATTAATTGCTGGTAACCAAGTCACCAATTGAATACAGAGATACAACAAATCTAAAGTATTGAGATATCAAATTGAAACAAAAAAATGTTTATTTATCTGGAGCAATAGAGAAAAATAATGTACTTTTAATACAAAAGGAAATAGAAATGATATTCCAAAAATTATTTAGAAAAAGTTAAGCTAAGAAAAAGAATCAGTAATACATACTTTTTAGAAATTTAAATATCATTAACAAAGAATCATCAAATTTCATGCATAATATTGTATTTCAGCTTTTGTATTTGACTCAACACGTTGGGATGTTATGTTCTCTTCAATTGCATAACATTTCTACGTATCTGTGAGAATGTTAAATAAAACCTTCATAAACTGGATACAATCTTCACACAATGGAAGTAACATTCATCGTTAAACAAGCTCGCACAGTTACAGTTTTAGAGCGAATTCATCCATTCGCAACTGCTAGTTTCTGAACTGCACGCCGTCCCTTGGTCGTGAAGCTTCGCTCCCGCGACACGCCCCACGAACAGAACGCATCCAAGGGCCGCGCTCCCTCTGCAGGCAGCGCACGTAAAATCCAAGTGCGCCATTCGCAATGCGCATTACAACTATCAACTTCGCATTATGTTAAAGCAATGGCGTGATTAATGGGCGATGCGAGCCGCCGCGGGCGCTCAACTGCGATTTTCAGGTTCGGAGAGACGTAAATCAGAAGAGACCGCGAGAGCACAGGGCAAGGGACGAGGGCGAAATGAGGGAATCTGGCTCGAAGGGACTGTGAAGTCATACCGGAAGGAGATGAAAAGGGTTAAGAGCACGGTCATGACTTTAGTTCTCAAAAGAATCCGTAAAATATAAAATATAAGAAACTTATGCAGATTAATGACAAAAGGATGTGAAAGTCAACAATGAGTCGAGAGATACGTTTAGATTAAGCTTTATAAAAATAAAACATGCGAATTTGAGAGTAAACCTGGGGTAATGCCTAGAATACGAAGGCTGGAGTAAGTAATAAAATATATAGAGATAAATTAACTAGAATAAACGAAAATAATAGAATAAAATAGAAAGAAAACAAGCGAAACACTTACAACGTCATCTCAAGATTGTAAAAAATTCAAACGATTTTGGTAATGTCTGATTAAAAACGAGGTGTAAAGGAACGCAGTGAAAAGTTTTTAAAGGAAAGTGTAACAACTGCTATAAGATGGAGAACAGAGGCCCAGGGAGACCAGAGTGGAAGCGAAAACACACTCCGGAGCTGAAACGGAACATGGAACGGAAATACATTCGCGGATAGCAACGGCGGCGTGGGAGAGGCGATCGCGGGAAGCGAGGGGTAAATTCATAGACTAAGGTGGAGGGGGAGGAAAGGGAAGTGGGAGGAAGGGGCGCGGGTGGGAGAATGCGCGAGGGCGCCGGCGAACAGGCGGAAGATATAAACGCGCAGAGGAGATTTCGGTCCGGAAGCCACGGTTCTTAAATGCGGCAGTCCGCGACAGGAGTTACGTGTTTGCGGCACCTCTCTGCCTCACCGGCTTCCCCTCAGCCCGTCACTTCAACCCTCAGCAGCCGGTCGCAACTCCCCACAGCTCGGCAGCGCACACGTTTCCTCCAACAACCCTCCCTCATGCTGCAGCTTCACTCACACAGCACCCGGTGACACTCCCTCGCGGGCCTCATCTAGGCACCGCGTTTCCCTTTCCATCCTCCACTCTTCCTCTCCGCTGTTCCCTCACTCCGCTTCTGCGGCGCTTCCTCACGCAGCTAATTACGGGCGCGACGACGAGCTCTTTCTCGGTCTAAAATACGCGCTCCTCCCCCGCGCCCATATGATGGCCCGGAAAGGCGGCGCGCGGGGCGGGCGGGTGGACCCGCAGGCTGCCGCACGGGGGAGAGGGGGGGGAGGAGTTCGAGAGATAGTAAGTTAGGGGGCGCGGCGCCCAAGTTATTGGATTTAATGGGGACTATGGGGCGGGGTTCCCTCAACGCGCCCGGCTCGAGTGGAATGGCAGTCGATGGGGGGCATCAGGGCTCTCAAGTGCCTTGGGGATATCGTCGATGATAGACAACCTACATGTGAGGGAATTGGCGATGTTACATGTTCACATCAATGATTCTGAATTTGCTTTTTTTTAGGTTTTGATATGAATTTCCAAAGAAAATGGGATTGGTGGAAAATGGAATAGAAAATAAAAACATTCCTACAATACATTCTACATTTTTTGTAGATCCGGGTGAGGTTTATATACTATTCAAATGAAATCATGAAAGGGGGACGTTTTATATCGGTGCGTTATATTTGAATCTGAATGATCAAACACTCATGAAATAATAATGATTCAGGAACTTTTTCCAAAGCTCAGCAAAGACCAATAACAGAGAAGTGAACGAGTTCAATCAATTGAAAGAAATGATATTGGAAGTGTAGTGGTCAATGCACATCCGACTAAAATTGAATAATATACAGACTGGCAATTATTTTTAAAGATACTGGTAGAAGTTGACGTCAAAATGGAAACCTGAGTTGCAAGAAAGGGAACTCATTTCGAATACACAAAGCAATAGTCCGCAAGAGCGGAGGCGGGTTCTAAACGAAAAGGCAGAATTTTACGTTCTAGTGGGCCAGTCATGGGGGGGGGCAACAGGGGTGCTTTCTCGTCACTGACATACGGGGCGGTGGCGCGACGCGTACAAAGCGGGGGGAGGAAATACTGGGCAATACTCCGAAAATTCGCCGGCGGCCATCGTCCCCTTCGCCGGGCGCTGCCAAGTGGCGCTAATCATCGTTTGCAATTCTGCGGGAGTAGGCAGTTCGGTTCGGGAGTCGTTTGGGGCGAGGACAATGAACTCCCACTTGGCCACATTGCACAGGTGTTGTTAGGTTTGTTGAAATCCCACCTTCGGACAGGCAAACCTCTTGCCGGCGGCACCAACTCACGATTGCGTTTACACATTGTCGGCCTTCGCTCCCTCCAGCTCCGCTCGCCTCCCGCCTCGCTCCGCGTCGCCTCGCTGCGCCCTCGCCCTTCGCCTCGTCTTCGCCTGCCCTCGCCTCCGCCCGCCTCCGCCCGTCCGCCCTCCGCGCTCGCCTCCGCCTCCGCTCTCCTGCCCTTTTTACTTGTCTCTGTCCTCTTTCGCCTCGTTCTCTCTCCCTTTCTGCCTCCGGCTTTGCTGCCGTCGCCTTGCCTCGCCTCGCTCCGCCTCGCTCCGCCTCCGCCCTCCGCCCTCCCGTCCGCCTCCGCGTCGCTCGTCCGCCTCGCCGCCTCGCCCTCCGCTCCGCCCTCCGCCCTCCGCTCCGCGCTCCGCTCCGCTCCGCTCTGCTGCTCGCTCCGTGTGCTGCCTCCGCCCTGTCCGCCTCCCGCCTTCGCGCCAGCCTCAGGCATATGGGTCGTAGTCAGGCCAATTCGCCGCGACTCCTCAGCCGTCGCCTCTGCTCTCCGCTGCGCCCCTCGCCTCGGGCCTCGCGCTCGCTCCGATCGCCTCAAGCCTCGCCTGCCCCTCGCTCCGCCTCGCCCTCGCTCGCCTGCCGCCTCGGCCGGGGTGTGCGCGGGGCGCTCGCTCCGCCTCGGCCCCTCCGCCTCGCCTCCGGGCCCTCGCCCTCCGCCTGCCCCTCGGGACTCGGCTCGCCCTCGCGGGGTGCGCGTCGCGTCGGCCTCGACGCTATGCCTCCGCTTCGACTCCGACGGCGCGCTCTCGGGCCTCCGCTCGAGAGGCCCTCGCGCTCGCCCTCTCGGCTCGCCTCCGCTCGTGCTCGTCCCTCTCGGCTGTCCGCTCGCCTCGCGGCTCGCCCTCCGCCTCGCCAGTCCGCCTCGGCCTCCTGCCTCCGCGCTCTCGCTGCCTCCGCTCGCTCGCGTCGTCGCCTCTCACGCTCGAATATACCACCACACGCTCCCATTTCAACTGACCAGATCTCACCTACACGGCTTCCGCCGCAGCACGCAGCCTTTGCCATCTCCATCAAATCTACAATCTGTCACTCAACATTCGCGTCTTTATCCCCTTCAGCCCAACTCCATCACTTGTGCCTCAAGTCCTCGTTTGGAGGCGTCCCCGCCCCGAAGGCGCCTGGTGCCTAAATGCGGCTTCTGCGAAGCTTCGCCATCGGGCGCGCTACTGTGCAGGGCGGGTAGCAGGGGCAGGTCCCCGCTCCTTCGTCGCGCGCGTCCGGCTCGTCGTGCCGCGGCGCCATTGTATTGAATGCTGGGTTGCACATGTCGCGGGACAATGCGCTGGCGTCAGGGGAGGAACTTCTCGAATTCAGGCGCGCGCCCATATGGCTGTGGGTATGTTCTTCCCATGCTTGGCGAGTCCCTTTTGTTGGTACTTTTTTTAATTTGATTTTTTTCCGTTATCTGGTTCTGCGTTTTTTTTTCTAAAGTAGCGTCTTATATGTAGGTGCCCGAATTAAGTTGGGCAAGTTTTTACAGCATGTGCTGATTCCGATGCAATTCATTCTATTTATTCTTCAGTAACTATAATTTTAGTGAAGCCTTTAGTATCCTGTTTGTAATCGATTAAATGGTCACGTGCTCCCAATGATTAGTGCTTGGCAATATTACAAAAGAATTCGTGTAATATTACATTCCACGTTTCAAAAAATTTTTTAAATACTTCTTCTTGGAAGAAATAAATGTAATTTTTTCATTTCAAAACGTATTGGAATACTAGGTTTTCATTGATTCAAATGCTGTCTCAACTAATAGTGGTCTTCTAAAAGTATGTTGCAGGTTGGTAGGTTGAAATTTTACGAATATAGAAAACTTTAATTTTCTCTTACTAGTGTTTGAAGTGGCTAAGTAGTGGAAGCGGAATGTGGCTTTACGGTGTTCTATAGTTAAGATGCATAGAATGAGTTCGCCAATATTTAAATCAACTGTTATCTGGACATATTCTGTCGCACTTCATTCAGCAGGCAGATTCAATCGGGATATGGCGGTGAAGTATTAAAACTGTGAAAATGCACAATTGGAACATAGGTATGCTTCCTATTTGGGTATATGAATTTTTGCTCAATCTTTGTTCATAAAGAATATTTTGGAGCATTGCTTCGACAACTATTTTTCATTTTTTAATGCAACCCTCGGATAAGAAGTTTCCTTCCACGAGCACATTGCTGGCGTTCTTTCTTGCGGCTCCGCGTCAAATCAAGCGCGCGGCCCGTTCCGCTTCTCGGATTCCCTACGCGCACCTCGGCCCCGTGTCTGTATCCTCCGCCGGCCGCATCAGCGAGGGGGGAGCGGGTCATTGGAGACCAGATTTAGCGGTCTGCAAATGTAATTCTCCGCGCAGATATGGTTTGACAGTCGTAACAAGCGGGGCGCAGATTAGAGCGGGAAGGGGCGTGGGTGGTGTGTGTGGGGAGGAGGGTCGGGAAAAAGATGGATCGAGGGGGGGAAAAGCAGGAAAGGAGAGGCTTGGCGGGGAAGGGGTAGAGGATGTAGGGCAGGGAGAGAAAGAGGAGTGGGGAAGGGATCGGGCAAGGGAAGGAGAGGGTAGCAGAGCTGGGAGTGGGGAAGGGTGTTCTGAGGTGAGAACGTGGCCCCTGTTGAGGCGTGGGCGGGGCGGGCGCTGAAGAGGGGGGCGAGCAGCGGGGTCAGCTGGAATGCACGGGAGTCTCAAAGGAGGCGCGGAAGAAGGCGGGCGGGGAGGCGAGGGGCAAAGGGGGGGAGGCTTTGGGAGGTCGCAGGCGTGGGCGGCGAGGGGCACTAAAGGAGTGGAACGCGGGAAGCTGGGAGGGTCACGGAGCACAGAAGCGGGGAAAGGGGGCGGCGGGGAGCGAAGGGCAAACCGGCAATGACGAGGGAGAGGAGGGTGAGAAGGGAGCGGGGAGGGCAAGGGACAAAGGGTGCGAAGTGGAGGGGAGAATGGAAGGACGGGGCCAAAGGAGGCGGGGGCAGGGGTGCCCAACAGGCCATGGTGAGGGAGGTGAGAAGGGAGGGTCGCGAGCTCCAAAGAAGGGGAGGGGCGGGGGACGTCGGAGGCGTGGGGTAAAGGGAGGTGGAACGGGCGGGGAGCTAGGGAGACGTGGGGCCCATAAGCAGGCGGGGAAGGGGGCGGGGAGCCAAAAGGCATGGCGAGGGAGATGGAAGGCGTGGGGGGCGGGGCCAAAGGGGGCGGGGGTGCGGGGCGGCGGGGGTCCTTGGTGGCGGGGCTGCGGCGTGAGCGGGCGGGCGGCGAGTGGCGCGGAGCGTCGACAGTCCGCGGCTTCTTTGGTCCGAGCGCGCCGCCCGCCGGGGGCAGTTGTATGCGCAATGGGATAACCGTGAAGAGGTTAAAGGTGAAGGGCCGATATCTTGGAATGATTGGCTGCGGGGCTGGCCGGGAAGGCCAGCGGCGACGGGTGGAGCGGGAATCGCTTTGTGGCGCGTGCTGCATTGAGGGGGTTCGTTATTGAAGCTCCCCGCCCCGCCACGCCCCGCCCCACTACGCACACCCGTGCTTTCTTTTCGAGCGGCCCCTCCGCAGCTTTTGTGTCTGATTGCCCATTGAAGCTGATCCGAAAAGAATGAATTATTTGCGTTGAAATTCCCGTCATTAAATCCGAAAATAAATTGACTGAAATGTTTTTCCGTTTTATTTTTTTTTCTCCTTGCTTTCAGAAATTATACTATGTTCAATGCGATGAAAAATTATCTCCATTTTTTGTTAATAGTAGAGTTCTTTATTATTCAATAATTCAATAGTCACATATTTTACTACGATATAGTAAATGCGCATACAAGAGAACAATAGCGCCTTTCCAATGACTGACTGAAATAACACGCATTTTCCATTAGCAAAAATTCAATAAAAGTGTGAAATGAACTTTGTATATAAAAACAAGTCGAAATCAAAGGGCGAGAAACGTAATCGGCGTAACGGAGCGCATAAAAATTTTAATTTGCAGCTACGCGAACGCTGTTTTCTATTTCGGAATGCATCTCGTCATGCCTGATGAAACGTTGTCATGAAAGCGGATACTAAAAGTGGTCGAGGCATTAGCCAGGTGCCCATTGCGCCCGGTCTGTTTGCGTAATCAAGAAATGAAGCCGAGACCGCACAACCAATTTACACGCACGCAGCTAGCGGTGGAATGAACGCCCCTCCCGCAAAGGACGATGCGGTCGATGCCGGAGGTAGCACCGGTAGTGAGAGGTGGTTCAGTGCACCAACGGATGTCACTGTACAGCCTCTGACTGGGAGGTCCTAGATTCGAGTTCCGACAGTGGCAAAACTTTCAACACTAGCTTGCCCGAATTCAGTCTCTGTCTGGAGGAAAATTCTAGAGGCCAGCTGCTCTGATCGGTAGTTTTCCGTGGTTTCTCCGATCCACCCTAGACGAATGCCTAAGCAGTACCCTAACAAATGGGCCACGGACCGCGTACTATCTTTTTTCCTCTTCCTTGCCCTATCCTCACCACTTACACTAACATGCACTACACTACCACACATGCAGAGAGACCGATCAGGAACTTAGAGTTTGTCCCAGCTGGGGTGGGGCCCCGCTGGTGGGAGATACCTGGTTGCGGGAAACCGCGCTGGGCGACGGCGGCGGATCCCACCACTTCCCGAGGGGGGAAACACGCACTACACTTACAGTACAAATGGCCTCAGTAGTTTGTGCGCCCGTTATTACAACCAACCAAACAAACAAACAAACAATCTGAGGTAGGTTGTGTGTTTGTACCTGCAGGAGCAACTGTAGTCACCGCGTCGGAAGACCACTGTCAGGCAAAAATGTTTGGAACTCATGGAATCTACTAGTGCAGTTCAGAAGCATAATTTGTAGTTTACATGTAGAAATTGCATCTGATTAACATATTTTTAAAAAAATGAATCAGATTTACATAGAGAGGATGGTTAATAAACAGGCTTTTTCCACAAAAGAAACGCGCGAATGTGGCGCTCCAAAATACATTACTGTCAACAGCTTTGAAGCAATAAAGTTGAGAAGAATAAATCATGCGTTATTGAGGATCAGTACTCTCGTATGTAACAACTAATTAAACTATTTATGAACAAACCAAAAATAAATCATGTAAACATCCAGAAGTAAATGTCTTTGTATTTAATTAGGGCTGAAGTTTGTGACACATCCGAAAAGATGATCAGCATTATCATTACAAGGCGATTAGACTCTGATGTATAATGAATACGGTATCGAATTTTTTGTAATGTGTATAATTCTTTAATCAGAAAAATTATTTTAAGTCTATGTTTCCAGTCCTAAGATGAAGATTGAGCAGGCAATGTCTTTCTCGGTTTCAGCTTCTTAAAATTGGTTTCACGTAACATTGTTACTAATGGTTTCATCGAATACATGTTTTCTAACGTTCCCAACGCAGTTCCCAAAACAAAAATTAAATTTCAGTATGGAACATACTTTGAGGAAACTAAATCTCATCATTCGTCTTTGAGAAAATCTCCGCTACAATCGATATTTAATCTCTGGAATGATGATGAATACATTTTGGATCGCTACAAAGCTCAACAGGGTCATGAACATATTGTAGCACTAAGATACGCAAGCACGTAACTCATTATCACCAATAAACCTATAATTTGTCAAACTTTTGACTCAGACCTAGTTAAGTAACAGACAAATTACGTCCTCAAAATATGTGAACGCTTACTCATTAAAGTTACAAAGAATGTCCATTAGAAGCATATGATAATACATCTTAAGCACTTACAGTAATAATACAAAAAGGTGTTGAATAGAAGTAATCCAAACGTGTCCTTTATCACGTTATCACGGGAGCATTTTCTTAATTAATTCTGATACAGTAACTACGAAACAAATTTTTATAATAATCCAATAATAAGAATACCTTATTAACAGATTATTCGCCGAATCTAATTATACATATGGAGAACTAGGCATTCTCTGCTCATTTGAGGTTGTAAAACACAACGTCCACGTAGTAAGTCGAAACCCATCAGCTCATCCCACATCCAACATAAGCACAACCAACTGCCTCCTTCTTTCCGGCATCCTTCACAGTAAGACGCAGCGACGCGGCGCCGCTGTTTCCAAGGCCCCCGCCGCCTCTGTCAATATTTGGCAGAACAAGCAGAGGGGGGGGGCGAGGCGGCCCGACGGCACACCTTACGATCCTGATTTAGTGGCCGTGGGGCGAGTTTACGGCTGAACACACGGGCCGTAGCTTCTCCCGGCGAACCCGCGTTCTCAGGGCCCCAGGAGTCAGGCCCACAGCCCTTCGCCCACAGAAAAAACACGAAAAACGTTCACGTAAGGTGGACGCTTTTTGACAGCACCCGGTGATACTATAAGCGCAAGTTTTCTGCAGCCACGGAATCCCAACCCACATTTCTTTACCGGCTTTTCTGTATCAAGAATAAAAAATAGCAACACGCGTTAACCGGAAATTTGTGATCCCGTGTCAGTGAAATTGGTTTGTTTCGACTCACGAACTAAATCTTTTATATAATAGCAGAATAATTATATAAAATATAAATTATTAGAATATAATAACATTAAACTATAATTATATTAATTATAAAATATTAATAAACCCTCCAATCGTCCTACATCTAGCGAAATGAGGCCTCAAGAAAACGTGCGCGGATGATACATAATGTGCATGTGATTGTTCCCATGCGTTTTTGCGTGGGGGCACACGTTTGGGCGTGGAGGTTTGTAAGCGCGAAATCGTGAGAGTGAACGCGTGTGAAAGTGTACAGAGTAAAATTATGCTTAAGCTAGTTAAAATGGTTTATTACCTGCTCCAATAATATATTGTAATCAGTTATAAAAAGAGCACATTATTTATTATTACATAGAAGTTTCTGAACTGAATGTTACAGAATGTGGTACGCCGAGAAAGTTGCATAAATCTGGAACACCCCTGTCTTTTTGCAATAGAAACTGCTAGAATTCTGCTCCAGAATGCATCCTGATCTGCAGCACAAAGTGAGGATTCGCTGTTCGAGAGACAAGCGCAGGCGACCGGGGGATGAAGTTCTTAAAAATGCGAAATGAAATTTCCCCGTGATGGATTCGAGCTTCTGAGCAGACAGCCGAAAGAGATGAATTTTGAACAAACTAATATACGGGGTCCGAAGCGGACTTGGAATGACCAGCTGTGACTTATTAAGGTTTCTGTCCTTTGTGAACCGGAGACATATTGAATTTTACGTCATGATCCTGAAAGAAGAGGGATCGAAAAAGGATTAAAATTACATACACCGGATGGAGAGGAAAAATACAGCTGTACGTTCTCGCACATCGGAAAAAGATCACGTATTAAAAATGAAACTTGTTGACTTATTCCACTCTGCGTCCATTACGTCTAAAGAGATATTACCTGTCTATACCTTTTGTTCCAACAATAAACCTATGTCAATGACACCCTTAATTACAGTTTCTTTACCTCTGATTGAAAAGAAAGTATATACTTATGGAAGACAAGAATTACTAAATAAAAACGTAGTGTAGATAAGAAAACAATTTATATAAGTTGATAATATTAGAAATTAAACAAAATTACATTTTATTTCAGTTTATATTTCTACCGTAAAAATTATTTTCAGTAGTTTTACCAAATCAATTTTCAATTAATAATAGACAGTGGGTTTTTATGGAAAAAAAATATAAGTGTAATCTAAAAACTATTTTTCCTCGACATTGACAACAAAAATGTTCATGATTAAAATCTTGCAAACATTTATTTTTGGAAACCGTAATCCCACTCCCCGCCGTATAAATTATCGCGCGAACGATTTGCCTTCAGACATTTCCCGGCATTAACCACGTTAAAGGGGCGATATTGTGTTCCAAATGCCGCGTGTATAACGGCGTCCGGGGCGTTCATCATCCGCAATCTCGTTCCTTGCGGCGATTTCCTGGCCGGATCACGCTCTGATTGCCGGATCTAGTGAAGCGCGGCGCTGATCCACTTAAGCACTTGGGACGTTCCGACTAACGGGCGCGCCGGCAAAACGGTGGTTCGGCGCGCTGCGGCTCTTCGCCGCTCGTCCGCGTCGCTGGACCTGCGAGAAGCGCTTGCGCGCAGCCGCGTGGGCGACCTGGCGCACGGTGCGCCGTTGCCCGCTGCACCGAAGGTACCCATTCTGCCCAACGGTTCACTTCAGTGACGAAATATTAAGGAGTTCTCTCCATTCATGTAAAGGACGAAGATATATATTTTACCACAAATATTGATTCTCGTCTCCCAAAAGATGCGCTTTTCCGAGTGACTCAAATCGCTGTTTTATTTTTTTAGTCCCATCAACAACGTAGTTATTAGCGTTTAAAATACAATATATCAGTAGAAAAATTAAACTGTAACAATATTTACTAGGCTGTCCGGGTGACGCCGCGTCCATGGCGACCGAACGTCGGCAAACTTGCCATGAGCGGGGTACGGAAAAGTAATCCTGATCCGGGTCGGGGAAGCTCTTCCGTTTCAATAAAATATTTAAATGTAGATTACAGAAGGATGAACAACTGAAACAATGGTGACAATTACATGTATCCATTGATTAAATGTCAAAAATATTAATGTTTAAAAAAAACCAAAAAAATTATTTTACTGTCATATTCGAAAATTGGGATTGATTATTATGATTTTAAGTTAATTTCCTTGAATGTTGAAATTGATTTTAAATTTAATGTGATCAATTAGAGCATGTAATAGAGTTGCATTTTATTAAACCAAGTTGTTGTAAATAGGTTATGATAAAGGCAATCATATTAAGTTGAATAAATTCCGCGGAAATGTCTGAATAAGACTAAACGGGACAAGTTTGTGATTTGTTCCTTCCACACACATAACTGGTCAAACAGTGATCGTTTACTGGCGATATTATTTTAACCCATAAACTGGTAGGTGATTAATACAGACATCTAATAATTAATAACCAATTAAATGTTATTTAATCCCGTAATTTAAATGTTAATAAGCGTAGAAGTAATAATAACTATTGGTTTGCAGAAAATAATGAAAGTTTTACGTAATAACAACGAAAAATTAATTAACGTGGATACAAAGTAAGCAAGTTAAGTGAAAGTGAAGTTAATATTAGGAGGCATAGAGAGATAATGGTAAGATTAGTGGAGTTTAATTTTAAACAATGCACAATAGAAAAATTCAAATCATTTAAGGCAGAACATTCTGGGCAGGTACTTTGAAGATGCACTTCTTTTCCTTTACCGTCTCATTTGCGAAGCAGTTGTTAAGTTAAGAATTATTGAAATCATCGTTTTATTCCTAATCAATACTCTACGATACTAATGTTGAGTTATTCAATATATGTACTTGAATATATCGTAGTTAAATAATCTGGCAGATGTTACCATTTAAAATAAAGCATTAGTGAATATAATACTTGTTTAAGACTACTTCAATATTTTTAA
>BOPP01000085.1:1307905-1346216 GCA_017312745.1 Gryllus bimaculatus | reverse complement strand
GGGGGAGGCAGGGGCCGGACCGGTGACGGAGCCGGGCGCTGGGGGCGGCGGCGGTGTGAGGAGCCGACGGGGGGCGCGCGGCAGCAGAGTGGCCGCGCCGTTTCCACGGGAGGACCCCACTGCACATGTGCCCAAAAACGGCCGATAATCAATTCCTACACAGAACAGAAAACACCCATCTGCGTTGGGAGCTAATACATGGAAATTTAAGTAACCCCCGACAAATAATCAATATTGATTTTTATTCCTCGGACGTATACTGATGAAATCATATCGGGTGACTACTACTACAGTGCGCCAGGAAAGTCCACACCGAGCCGAATCAGGTTAATATTCTATTCTAAATTCTAAAATTCTATTAAATATTTTATTAATGTTCATTGCAACCAGACAAACGGGAGACAAGTGAAGAGGACAACACTTCCAGCAACTGTTTTGATTGTGTGGGTGTACATTTCATTTTTCGTTTCCCACGAGCAGAGGTTTTTGCTACCAACATTATTCTGCTGCACGCACTCTTACTCTTACTCTTAATCACTGTGGGATTATGTAACTGACGTACTATACTTCTTGGTATTGAAAAGAAACACGGACAAAACGGTTTCGTAAATTCTAAAATGATTACGCAAGTAATATTTGCAACTTTATTTCAGCAGAACTAAAAACAGTTTTTTTGTTTTGTTTTGAAAAGAGTTGAATTGAAGACTAAATACACAGGACAGACGAGAAAATGGTGAGGTTAATTGGAAGTTTATTCCTTGAGAAAAAGGCACATATATTAGTTGTTTGAAATATAAACTATTCCAGATTGTGATTATTTACGAAGACTTTTCAAACCGTAGCTAGTTTCTTGAATTTACAGAAGGCATTTGAATAATTTGTGTTAATAACGAATTTTTCAAATTAGATATTCAGACACTCAAAGTTTTTCAATGACAATTTTTTTAAAGTATAGTTCAATCTCTTGAATGAACAGAGCGCTTAGTGATTTCAATATTTCGCTCTTGTGAAAAAGCTGATAGGTCAACTTTCAAAATAAGATATGCATTTAAGAACACAACATAAATTTCGAAAAAAGAAAACAACTCTTAACAATAATAACAATCGACTTGTCTGATAGTACATGGTAATGATTTAAAATTATTGACAAAGAGCCAATAAGCTGAATTGTCTGTTTCTTCACGCAACAATATTAGTTCAAATAATTCCAGGATGACAAGTTGTATTGCCTTCTTATCAAGTTGTCAGGAGAGTCTAGGAAATATAAGAGTAAGTCAAGTATTAAAATGACTTCACCAGTGTTCTAGGCGTCTTGTGCATGATGCATGTGTCTTTTTTACAAATATGAACTGCGAGTTATACGTTTCCAAAATAATAACTTGAAGATATCTCTTCAAAACAATTTTCTCAAAGAGAAAAAAAATTCATTTTTCTGAGAGTATTGGAAGGTATTCGAGATTTCCAAAAGAAAGAGAATATATAATTTTGAGTGAAAAACAAGCATAAAAATTCTGACAATAGAAGGAAACCGTTTTGTTCAAGTGACAGGAATAATACATTGAAGGGGAAGACGGGATGTCATGAAGTCCAAACGCGTCCTCAAATACTTTGACTGATGAGCACTTTTATCCCTAGACAAAGACCCGTGTCAAAGAAGACCCCTCTTTCCTTCCTCCTTTGTCTTTTTCTGTAGGGTTGTTGAAAAGACTTTTGATCTTTGGCGAACTTTCCATAAAATGGGAGTTTTCAGCGACCTAATCGAAAAAGTGCTGTCATTTCTCTTCTCCCCCAGCAGATAACGCTTAGTAGTACGGAAAACAAATATCATAAGCTTTTTCTTTGATATTGAAATGTCAAGATTTTACAAAAGTTAGTGAACACTTCGTAACAGTGTATAATATTACCCCCACTTTAATAAATAAGCCTACACGACATAATTTTAAGAGCACAAACAGTAAATCATTAGTTCTGGCAATATATTTTAGAAACATGAAAATATATTTAGATAAGATAGATTTATAATTTATATAATGTGATTTGGGCACTAAGCTTTGGGGCAAATTCTTCACACTTATTTTACATGTAATACAATAATATAATATAATAAAGAACATTAAATTACATGCAATACATAAAACAATATTATTTCATTTAAGACACGCTCACTAAATGCAGAGGCCTTTTCAGACTACTGATCTTATCGCTTTCAACATTATTACTAGAATTTAAGTTTGACATAAATAACTCGCTGTTTGTAGGAAAAGTCTCCTTTAGTGCTACAGGCAAGCTATTCTATTCCAATTCTATTTACAAAAGAGTATTTTCCAAAATCAGTTTTCTGTTTCCGTGGAAGTATTTTTCTAATATGGTTGTGACGTGCTACATAAAAGGGTTCATGCATTTTTTCCTGAATTTCTCTCCCCGGCTAATTTTTCTCTAATGCTTTGTAAAATATACACAACCTTGCTTTTTCCCTACGGCTCTTTATATCCAAATGCATATAGTTATATGGAGATTTTTGTTTTAAAGAATGTACTACAAGGCACGATTGTTTTCGTCATTACGAAGAGTGTATTGGAATCAATAACACGTTAAATATAGCAGTGAAATAATGAATGAATAATGAATGATGAAATCTATGCTTGCTTGCGGCAGCAAGTGAGGAGGCTGTTACCATGATGGTTGCTCCTTCAGGCTATGCCAATAAGCTTTTGCGGCCTCGTGGCTGCTTTCACATACCAAAAAGAAAGGACATTACCCAGGCAGCGTGCACACACAGAAAGCAAACAACGATTGCAAAGAAGTAGTAGAACATAGCAGCATGTTCACGCATGCTGTGCTTGGACAGTTTTTTCTCATCACATGCACCACTGTATTCTTTACAGAGTAGTCATACTCAAGACTCCCATGATTCATTAGGTGTAACACCACCGTAGATCCTGAAACAATACTCGGCTCTGGTATATCCTAATCATTCCGGGCGCCCGACCCTGTTTCCTCTCCTTTCGACCCAACCTTTCGATCTGTTTCTTTGTTATCAAACTCTCATTTTACCTTTCCTACATCGCTTTTTATTTCTGTACTTAATACACTGTATATCAACTACTGTTAAATCTCACATCATACACATACATTAACACATAAATAGAAAAATCACCAATTTTACGTAATTCAAAGTATCCTTAAAAAGTCAATTTTCAGTGTATACTTTGCTTCGAGAAGACGTTTGTATACATGGCCTATTAGAACTAAAATACAGTTTAGCAATCGTTCAAATACTATGGAGACGGTGAAAGTACAAAGAAGAACAAAAACCAACAACCAGAAGAGAGATGAACGTCTCGGGGTACAGACAAATGTTTGACGTCATGAAGTACAGACGAAAGGTAGACGTTTTGAAGTATAGAAGGAATGTGGACGTGCTGGAAAAACTTTTGTATTGTATTCTTTACTTACAAATTTTGTAAAGTTTCTGTAGTTATTACTGTCGTAAATTAATGGGTTATTCTTAATTTTGAAATCGGAAGCGTTTAAATTTAGTAAACCAGTAATTTACCATATTTCAAATATACGGTGTATGCCGTACAATCATCAGCCTCTAAAAATAAAATAAATGGATATTTCAATTTTTTGCCTTCATGAATTTAATTCATTAAATGGCAAAATAAGAACCGTCCCAATATATGTATCCGCGCCATTTCCCCGCCGTATGTTTTTCGGCGGTGCGTCCGGGCTCCGTGCTAGGAGGGCTGACGGACGCAGAATGAGTGCACACACAGACACGCCGGCCCGCCCGCCCGCTCGTCAGCCAGCGCGCAACATATTGCGGTCGATGGTGCTCTGTGTCGCCGGCTCTCGTAAGGCGCTTATGCTGCCGACGCCGCGGCCTCTCGAGAGCCCGGACGAACGCGCCGCGCTTCCGAGCCTCGACTCCGCCTACGCGAACGTGTCGGGAGGCCCCGCGCGTCCACTTGACTCAACTCCCTGGCCTCTCGACTATCGCGACAGTCTGTGAGGATGCGTTTTCAAAGAAGACACATATTCCGCAAACACATGTTCCCAGAGTGGCTAATCCTCAACACATAATCAAGTTATGGTCAGTTACGTACTTATTTACACCCCGGAAATAAATTTATATTTTTCGGGATTTAATAATGAAATGTAAAATAGAGTTATTCACGTCGTCAAGTAAATACGAAGAATAATAATTAATAAAATGATAATTATTAATATTAATAATTCATTATTATTACCATAAAACTACCCAGAATTGTTGAAGGCATAAATCAAGAAAAGTTGTTACATTCTGGAAACAAAGTGAATTGCTCAAGAAAGACCCCAGTCATTTAATATCACACAGGAAGATAAAATAATACACTAAATATTACCAATTTAAGATAATGCTTAGTCCTATTTTTTTTTAAATTTAAGTATAATTGAAAATAATCTTGCAGATATGACGATAATTCATATAATTATTAGGTAATTTTGTATACAAAAAAATGTGTTAAATGTACTTGTGTAATATTCTGGTGAAATAAATATATTTCACAGAGTATTATTTGATAATATGGCAATGGTTTTACTGTAATTTGACCGTAAATTAGCAGCGGTCATGCTTTAAGCCTTATTTCATTTGTTTTTGACCGAAAATATAGAAAACCATATGCAGAAGTCACTTTCAACAGCAAAAAAAAAACACTATTTAATTATTATTCTCATCGGAAATTGAAATCACACAGAAAACAATGATAAAAAGTCATTACATTTTTTATCACATCATTTTGTAGGTATGGTATATATCAAAACCGACGCACTGGGTGCAAATTAAGAAGGTGCATATATACTTTTTTTCTAAGTCAGTATATTCTAGATCACCTGCTAGATGTACCTGGCCTCCTTTATATGTATCCCTATAGGCTCGTAAGAGCTTGCAGTATTTTGATATCTGACGATAAAAAATAGAAAACTTATGTACAACATATTACAAACTCGTGAGTTGTTTAGAGAATAAAAGCTTCATAGTCAAAATTTCAAATGTGTTTTTCTGAAATTAAAAATATATAGAGGTATTTAAATTTCACGTTGTATTAGTATACCCATTTTACATTAGAAATCGCACTTTGGTTAAACTGAATAATTGAGAATTCTCTGAGCTTTTAGCTATCGAGAAAATTGATTAAAAAAGTTTTTTTTCTTAATGCAATTGCCATTTCTTAGTGCCATTGAAACGAATGCGTTTGTTACTTTTACTTTTAGCATTTATGTAGTTTTGTATAAGTATAATAATTGTATAAGTATAATAATTGTAATAGTATAATAATTAAATACTCGATGTAATTAATTTATTACAATGTTGAACCACACTTTTAGTATTTATTTATGGTTTAAATTTGTATTATAATAATTAAATACTGAAATGAATATGTAGAATGCACAAGTTGCGTTTAAAATATTCAAATATTGCAGATATATTCACCGAAAATAAGACAAATATATTCATTCAATATTCATTTATGGTAAAGCAGTGCGACATTGCTGCAGTAAATTCCTCAACGCACTCGGAAAATAATTCGAGACGAACTGAACAAATACATTTTTCAAATGTTTCCCATTCTGACCATACGTTTGCAAATTGTATCAATAAGCTCAAAGAAGTAAACAAAGTTCAATCACATTGCGACTGGAAAGTTTTACGCACTTCTGAAAATGCGATTGTGTGGAAACTATCTGGAAAATACACATAATGCTACTGATGAGTTCGACATTATTTGGTGTGATCTTTCACATACTATGAGTTACTTCAAAGTTAAGGAATATTTCCATATAACACGCTAAAGAAAGGTAACATTTTATAAGATTATAAGATAACTTCAATACAAAATCCCTGTGCGTTCTATTGCTGGATAAAGAATGACCCACCAGGTATCCAAAAATATTTTCACTGGAATTTTTTTTAGATTGATTGACTATTTCGTATCTGGTGCGTTGAATGCAAAGATCATTGGTCCCATAAGTGTAGTGCATGTTTTTATTAGGGAATGTGGCCGTTTTCTTCCCCAGCTAGATAATGAGATCCAGTGTCGACGTACACATCGGCTTGCGGGGTTTTCAGTAACCAGGTATCTCCCACCAGCGAGGGAACGCCCCAGCCGGGACTAGTTTTAAGTTACCGACTGGTCTCTCGACATGTGTTGGTAATGGAGTGCATGAAATCGTGTGTGTAAGTAAGGGGTAAGGAGAGGATAGACAAGAAGAAGGAAATATCGCACAATACCATGGTACTTTCACTATGGTACCAATTCGCCACTCTTCTAGTGTTGATCGGAGAAATCGCAGAAAACTACCGATCTATGCGGACGACCGCTACAGCCAGCGACTGAATTCGATCTAGGTGTTTAGCAAGTGAAAACTTGAAACTTTCGTAGATTATGTTAGGAATATAGCAGGCCCACTTACAATTCTCATTACGCTTCTACACTTGTTACCATCGTGTACAACTCGGAGACAGTGCACCCTATGCCTTCCCACTAAAACCCAAATGGACACGAGATGTGTTTTTATGCCGTAATCTACAAGTTGATACCCTTTTGAGAGTTTTTTCAAGCTACCACCACACCATAGCATTTATTGTCAATAATTATGTAAGTTGAATTCTGGTAGGAAGTAAATTTTATTTCTAAAGATATTATTTAGTAAATAGTTCGGAATGTTTCAACGATTTAAACTAGCGGATAATGTATCGTACCTTTCTGGTCGTTATAGGTGACCAGAATGCCCTAATGTTAGTATCTGCCAAGTATGGTTCTTTCCCATTGTAATCATTCCTAAAATCCATAGAAGCTGTGTAAGAAGTGTACGAGCTTTAAACATGTTAATATCCTAAAACGCAAACGATGAATTTAAACTAATTTTCGCGTTTCCGCTAGATGATTTGTTATAATGCGACGACCATCGGAGTAATCTGTAGTAAAATTATCGGGATCCGATGAAAACACACACAATTACTAAAACGTGTGCTTAAACACTTAATGTAAATATAAATTATTGACTCTGCAAAACGTTGGACATTCAAAATATGTCATTTTAAATATATTTCAATGAGAAGGCAAATAGAAAATCGGTCCATTAGGTGTGTTCAGTTGTATTAGTGCTGAAATATGGTTTTAGAAAAATATTTTAAAGAAACTTTGAGGTCAATGTAGCTTAAACTGTAACCTGGAGAAATTAATTTTGAAATTACTACTCTTTTCCTTGGGATACTGTTTACCCTTTTCACCCCGCTCACGCCCGGATACTTCGGTATGTTTTGATCAGCTCTCTACCACGAAATTCACCCTCAAGTTCCAGAACATCAAGGGAAAAAAGGAAGAAGAGAGATTACGAAAACAGTAAGGAGAATAGTCATGTTTAAAGAATACAACCCAAGAAAAGATATTATAACGAAGAATAGAAAGCAGTAAAATAATCGCTACAAAATAACGAATACATAAAAAATGGTAACTAATCATGTTATATGTATTATGTTACTAAATACAATAACGAAAGTATAAATTAGATCAGAAACGTAGAATGTATGGTTGTGTCGATTTAAAAGATTCATGGTGTAATATTCACAGAATAAGAATTAATGTGCCTCCCAAATAATAACTATAAAAACAACAAATAAACAGCAAATACGAATAATAACGAGGAAATTTGAAGATCAGAAGCAACGGTAAGGACATAACATAAGAAATTGAAACGTAAAGGAGATGCATGAAACTCAACAAGAGAAAACAGCATAAGGAGTCGTATATGGACAAATAACTAAACATAGACTTCTTTGGAGACCAGTTTGCAAAATAGCAGACGAAGGGAGCCAGCACGAGGGTGGATGAAGGAGAAGAAAAAGCGGAAGAGGGATGGGAGATCGATGAGGGTGGAAACTGTTTACAGCCTTTCACCCACGCGAGCATAACGCGACTGCAGCGAGGACGACCGAAGTTAATAACCTCTTTTTAATTCCAATAATGTAATTAGCATGAGGCCGCAATAATACTGTTCCGCACTCTTGTCTGTAAATATTTTATGTACCCTCCGATGCGGAGAGAATACGGTTTGTGAAAAAAAAAGAAACAATAACACCGTTGGTTATAGCGGGCCGTAATCGCAAAGAAGTGTCGTAATTTAATTAGTGAAACCCTATTTGAGTAATGAGGTCTAATAAATCACAGATTAATTACCCCAGGGAGCCGAGTCTCGTCGAGAAGAACACAAGTAGGAAATTTTATGAAACACAGGGGAGCGGACTGGATTTGAAGGGGAGGGAGGCTCGAGGGGGCAGTGACTGAAGGGAATAACCATCATAAATCCCACCATTAACAATGCACGATCACAATCAGAGTAACGAAATACATAATTAAATATCGCATTACAGCGTTGGCAACGCAACCTCCATTATATATTGAAAGGGGGCGCCTGTAGGGCGTGCGGGCCGCGGCCGGCGCCGATCCGCTGTGGAGCTAAGTGGAGGGCGCCGACGGGCTGAGCGGGTTGCCGCTGGCTTAGAAACGCAATGGCGGGAGAAGAGGCGATGAAGGTGGTGGTGGTCGTGGTGGTCGGAGTAGTGGTGGTGGTGGTGGTAGTGGTCATGGTGGTGGCGGTCTTGGTCGGGGTCTGGGTCGTAGTCGTGGTGGCGGTAGAAGTGGTGGTCGTAGTGGGGGTCGTGGTCGTGGTCGTGATCGTGATCGTGATCGTGATCGTGATCGTGGTCGTGATCGTGGTCGGGGTCGGGGTCGTGGTCGGGGTCGTTGGTTGGGGGGGTCGTGGTCGTGGCGGTCTGATCAGTGTCGTGACGTGTCGTGGTCTGACGGTCGGAGTCGGCGTCGTGGTCGGGTCGTGGGCTTGGAGGTCGTGGGCGTGGTTGGGGTCGTGGTTGGTCTGTGGGCGTCGTGTGTGGTGGGTTTGGGGTCGTGGGTTGGGCGGTCGTGGTTGGCGGTCTGTTGGGGTCGTGTGGGTCGTGGTTGGGTCGGGTTGGGTCGTGGTTGGCGGTGTGGTTGGGGTCGTGGTTGGGGTCTGGGTCGTGGTCTGGTTGGGTCGTGGTTGGGTTGTGCGTGGCGTGGGGTCGTGGTGGTCGCGGGGTCGTGCTAGGGGGGTCATGGTGGCGGTCGTTGAAATGATTGCTAAAATGATGGCAATTCTATAGCGGAAGCCTAAGAACACAGAACTGAAGATGTACGGAAAAAACTTTTTCAGGGGTACAAGAGGATTCTTCTTATCTTCTGTGTTAACGTGGTTGATGAGAAAGAACCTAACTTGAACCGATAAGAACATGTAAAATAGCAGAAAAAGTGTAAGTATAGTGACATAATGATGAGCATAAAAGGTGTCATAAGAGAGTTGACCACGATATATTGAATCAAAGTATGTGTAATGATGAAGAAAAGAATTAAAAAAATATATGCCAGTTATGAACTAACAATGAGAATAATTGAAACCATGATAAAAAAATGAAACGATCTGATTGCGGACGCGAGTAATAAAAACATTAACCAAAACAATCAATCCTACCTGCGAAGTTGTTGACGTGTATTGTACTTAGACATCGTTTCGAAAGCAAATACATAGTCAGTAAATGCTCAAACAGAAGCGACGATTATAGTTGTTCCATTAACATTATCTCCGAAAGTATCTATTATCTACAATAAAATATGGTGTTCGTTTTTTCACTGAATAAGTATGAAAAGTCGAAAAGTCATCCATAAGTTCCAAATACAATCCTGTAAAATAAATGATTGCAATGATGTCCAGGAAAGATGACAACAATAAACTAGTCAATTCAATGAACCCAAAAAAAAGAAAATACGCGTACTAATTGAGAACGGAGACAATACGAATACGCAGAGAAATCAAATGAAAAGTTAAGACAGAGAGGCATATGAAAAATAGATGTTTGTCTCTGGCCATTACCGAAGATTCTCGGCAGCCGAACGCTAAGAAGGAACAAGTGGAAGCGCGAAAAGCAGCGTCATCAGGCGAAGTCGGCGGCGAATGCTGGGCGAGGGAAGCGGAAAGGAAGGGATGGGGGAAGGGGGGGGGGAGGGGTGGGAGGGGGGCGCAGCCCCGGGGAGGCACGCGGCCAGTTGCCCGGGGCGTGATAGCAGCAAAGGACGCTGCATGAGCACAGTGAGCCAGAGAACCCCGACACAGGGAGTTCATTACACGAACTGCCTGCCCTCCCGAACCACATGCTTTGAGATTCATGAAATACGTCATTCGCTTGACAGATATCGAAAAAAAATATTACTTTAAATTGGGAACATTTTTTTTAAATTTACGTATTAAAAATATTTCAATATTTTAGTTTGCGTTTGAAAGACACATAATACGATTGATTTCTGTTTTCCATGATATCACATTTGGTACTAAGAATACAAATATTGAAATATATGCAAATAAAAAAAGTAAATAAAAATTTAATGAAATGTTGCCTTTGAGAATGAAATTCTTTTCATTTACTCATGTTAACTCACAAAAACAAAAAAGAAGTTGAAACTGTGATCAAAACCCTTCAATGAAACCCTCTACAATGAAAAATCCTTATATTCTAGATATTATGCCGACTCATTACCGAATACTTCGTGTATTTTATAATCGTAATAGTATACAACCATCTAATATATAAAATTTAATACTCTAATACAATTATTATAACCAATAACGAAGAAAAAACTGGGTCGTTTGAGTACCGTTATTTACATTTTCCTCACAATACAAATTAAGATATAATAATATTGTAAACAACATTCTGCTCACTGTGTTTTATAGGTTAATTTGACAATAGAAATTATTTTACTAAACAAAATGATCGACCAGAAACTGTCGATAATCTTTATATTTCGACTTGTACGTCGAACAAAACATAGCATAATACCGCGTACTTGATAAATTGATAATGTGTAAAAATAAGTAACATCATATTGAAATAGTATTGTTTTTTGGTTATTTCAGATTAATTAAAGTGATAAAACAATTATTAAAAACTATACGTTGTCACAGTTATATTATATATTCAATTTCCATAGGTTTAATTCAAGTGAATGTTATTTTAAAAACCACATTTACTATTGCTCTGATTAATTCAGATAACTTCTGCGTCGCTAGAGTACACAAAAATATTGCAACACAACTTGCAGAACAATTGAAAAAGTATTACAAACTTTAAAAAATCTAATTTCGTGTCATCAAGAAAGTGGGAAACATTTGATCAAGACTCAGGCCACAACATCCCAGTTAAATATAAAAACGTCCATACATTCACAATTATATTCCGTGGAATGATTTTTCACCGTATCGCTAAACTAAAGTCGCTCTGATCCGACTGAAAACTTGCTGGTCTTTTGAGTCCAAGTAGGATGTGCTATAAAGCTATGGACAATCACCCAGTTTTCCTGTATGAGTTCGGAAAAGATCGCACGTGGTCGACGAGTCATTAGTTAAGATTCCGATCGAGAAAACGCCTGGAAAAGATCACGAAAACGACGGAACAGCGTCGTTCATCTCAAAAACTCTAATTCCAGAAAGCACGTAGTTAGACCCAGCTAATTCGCTGTGGTCAAAAATTCATTGTCGATACTCGAACTCAAGATCACTACAATGCTTTAGTTGCGGGCTTGCGACTCCCAATGTAGGACCGATACGTAGGGGCGAAATAGATCCATGAGGATTCCTTGTTTAAAACAAATGTTCTCTTTACTATTATTACTATTATTAAAATTATTATTACAATTATTCCTATTCTTATTATTATATTTAAAAAATAGGTACTGCAGGTAAATAAATATTTTTCAAAAACATGTATTGAAGGAAATATATTTTTTACACATTTTTAAGACCCCACTTAAGTGGGATCCTGAGTAAAGTTACCCCATCCACCCCTCCCTCTGGAGGCCCCTGCCGAAGCACTCTTCTTATTTTAATTTTTGCCCCGCTCTGTACTCCACCGCTCCACTGTGCAACGTCCACCGACCTCCAGGGCGGGCAGGGTAAACTCATTCCCGGTTTACTGTTTCCACAAGATTCGTTCTCACGACCCGCGCCACGGCGCTGCCGGCCACGCACCGGGGCGCTGGAGCGTGGGATGGTGTCATCGCCGGCGGAGGGTGGCAACGGCCGGGGCGCGTTCAGAAATTGGGTTCCCCGATAGACCGGGTGCGTTCGACTAACTGCTTTCTGCGAAATGGCTGCCGTTTAAGAGCGGGTCATTTTAAGTGACAAGAAGGCGGTACGAGGAACACCTTTGAATTCTTTCACGATTTGGCAATGAACTAGTTTTAAAATTTCTGGATATATAGAAGACATTTTATGATTCTTGTAGGCCACTTAGAAGTTTTAATATTTTCCATTTGAATCTATATCTTCCGAAAAGGTTTTGTACTTGTTAAGAAGAATCAGATTCTTCTACAATCTGTCTATTTTCCACCATCTTTGTAGTTACATGCACAGAAATGAAGGAACATTTTCTTTGGTAGCCAATCTTAAAAAGCTTCACGACCTGAGTACTTATCCTTTTGATCTTAAGAGCACTCTTTGAGTAAATTCTGTATCAACTTTTTCAGAGTCTCTGTGCTCGTAAACCGCATCAATCAGAGAGAAGTTAAAAATCTCAACCCAAGTAGATTCAAGGTCCTGGCGGCATCATACAAATGAAAAATATTTACAGAAACTTATACTGACGTTTTAAACGGCAAGAAATGTATTTACTTCCAATTGAGAAAATCCCTCATGAAACAGATAGTCCTAACCAAACGGTTGTTTCTACATTATGATTATACATTTTTAAGAGAGGTCAGATTTATAATGTAGAACTGCAAGTAGTATGTGTTAAAACTGTTGTTGTTCACTGCGAAGAAGAGACAAGAAATAGAAACCAATGCAGACATTTTTATTCACGACATCTCGAAATTATGGTTTACTGGATCATAAAATAATAAACCAAGTTATTAACTGTCATCGAGCCTTGAATGAGAACAATCTTTCCATACATCTATCGCATAAACACTCATCACACTATAAAAACCACAATAAAATAAGCTTTTGTGGAATAATATAAAATTTCTCAGGAGAGATTTTTAGAACGCAATACAATCCATGAAATAAATTGTGTAAATACTATTAGCAAACAATCCGCAAAGTCCTATTGTGCCTTTTGCAAATCCACTGCGGAGATAATGGAAAATAAATTGAAATGAAATCCCGTGTGCATGCATGATATTTCCACTGACGAGATTTTTTAAACATAATAGTTACGCGATAAATGTACATTTTTGTTTTTATTTAGAGAAAAGAAATGAACTCCCGAGTTCAGCCGTGGAAATATCATGGCTTATGCAATTCTACCTTGGAGGTAAATATAAGAACTACTTCTGCATCAATGATCCTGTACATCATGAAGTAATAGTTTGATCGTAGTTGTCAATTTTAACTTGATATATAGTATCTTGTAAAACTTATTATAAAACAAACAATGTGTATGGTAATAAAAATATCATATCTACCATTTTTTGTTTAAAAAAGAAACATTTTGCGAATACCGTACGCATCTCACTTAAAACTTGGACACCTTGAACAAAATTACAGTAAAACAGCGTAACGTTTAAAAACAAAAAAAGTCGCACTTCAAAAACGGAAACAAATATCATAATTCAATTCATCGGAATACACACAAATAACAGGGAACGGTTATTAAATAGTATTTTACAGGGAGCTACAACATTACACTGCATGGGACTTTGTTCATGAAATAACACAACCTGAATTTGTACCTATAATATCCTAACAATAACGACTGACGTTTTATTTAAACCATTCTCTGAAAACAAACATTTCAAAATGGCCACCGGCAATTTCTCAGAAACATGAACATCGAGTAAACAGACGAAGCAAGATAAATGCTGAATACCTGCATTTATGTAGATTTACCTGCTACAACACATAGACGCTCCACTATGCAGCGTACCTGCAGAACAAATAGACCCAGATTATAATCACTAGCAATCGCTATGTTTACAACCAAGAGTGTGAATCGATTCCATTCCACAGGGAGCCTTAGTATGCAACATCTCCAAAGATACATACATGTTATGAAACATTGATGTTCAAAATCAACACATTGATCATCGCACAAAAACCATTGCCGTTTTCAGAAAGCATCGATTGATTTGGTAACCCCTAACTTTAATGTTTTCAGAGGGAGGAGATTTAATTCGACGATGCATGACCTAACACAATAATAATAATAGTAATAATAATAGTAATAATAATAATAATAATAATAATAATAATAATAATAATAATAATAATAATAATCACAGAACAACATGCGTGTTTTAAGTCACAGCGTATGTGCTCCACAAATAAACTCACAGATTATGATCACTATCAATGAGTATAAATGAGGGGGGGGTCATAGTTCGGGGGGGGGGGAAGCCATGCCCCTTCAAAATGTTTAAGTCTTCGTTCGTTACCTTCTTCTATTGGTCAAAATTGAATAAAATATTTATTTATGTTAGAATTATGTGATTATTTAAAAAATAATGCCGTATAATATCATAGTATACACACTTCAAAACAATATACAATATAATTAAAATGTTTGACAAAAATCTATGATGGCCCTTTTCCAAAAAGACCGGCTGGATCCGCCCCGCGAAAACCCCGCAACCAACGGTACGAATGGGTACCATTCCATAGCGGAATATAATTCTGAAATCATCTACTTCGATGTTGTTCTCCTACCTGAGAGTCCTGCCGCACAAGACCCGCGTCGACAGGGTCACGCGGCCAATCACTCATTGCCTCATTGTCCGCCAGTCGCGCTGCGGCAGCCTCCAGAAACCAACCATCCCCACCCCACCCCACCCCCCGCGCACTGCGGTGAAGACACTGGTCGGGTCTCCCGCAGCCGCGCCGCCCGGCCCGGCCCGGCCCTGTCCTCGATTGAATATCACATACAATTAACCCGGGTTTCATTACGAAATGGACTCCATATTTCATGGGCTCTCTACACAGAGCAGCACGAGAGTAGGTGGTGCAGCAGTGTGATTGAATTGGAACAAATAAATTCATTGCCGTATACAGAATTCAAAAACAAAAAAAGACGTGGCACGGTGTGCGCGCGCGCGTGTGTGTGTGTGTGTGTGTGTGTGTGTGTGTGTGTGTGTGTTTGTGGGAGGGGGTGCGGGTAAGCGATCGGTTCGTTTTACGTTTCCAATCATGCAAATGAATCCACTGCACTAAGTCGCAGGACAATGAGTCATGTGTATTACCCTCACGAAATAAAATGGAATTGCACTATTTGACAAAGGAGCTGGATGGGGACGTATAATGTGAATTCCTAAACATATTTTGCTGGAAGTGGATTTAACGAGCAACGAGAAATTGATGGAGTTCAACAAAGCAAACCTGTACTTTATGGTAAGATAACGAAAAGCAACATATGCCATTCATGATCATTGTGCGATTAAATATACTTGAGTGAGGTGAATTGTTTCCGAATTTTGAATACCTCGTTTTATTTCGATGATACCATGAAATATGATACATCGAATTTCGCACATAGCAACAACTGCGCAATAGAAATGCACAGCATGTACTTCTAGTTTTTATTTGTGTGTGATTTTACTTGTCGAGTGACTAACATCTTTGGCAGCATTGGAGGGCCCCTTAATATATGTATCATCAAACGAAATAAGAGTTACATTAAGGTTGTTCTGATTTAGGAACTAATTAAATATATGATCAAAGTTTTAAGGTCAATTGTTATTAATTGAATATAGTTAAATAAGTTCAACGCTTTTATTATATTCAACACTTGCAGTGGTTTTATGAGATGAAATGCACTTAATTGAAACATACTGAAGAAGGTATATATTTTTAAGAGTTGAAAATACCTCTCACAGAACGGGGATAAGCAACAATGCTAACTCTTCTAATTACAGGAAATTATTTTGCCAATGTCTAATGCCAATTATTGGCTTATGAGATAAAATAACTGTAAGTTATTTAAAAATTAAATTATAGAAGTTGCAGTACATACTACAGTAATACAGTACACAAGACGATTATCTTTTTCTTCAGAATCTTCTTTTTCATCACATCTTCTTTTTCTTCACATCTTCTTTTTCTTCTTCGCTCAGACCCGAATAATTTTATCGTTCATCTTAGTAATCCAAATAACTGGAAAAGATTCCACAAAACATCCCATTTCATTACGTCATTTGCTGCACCTCAAAAGCCATGATAAACTCCACGCTTCCACCTTTACCCAACCACACGGCTGGTAGGCAGACTTTACACAAGAGCTGCACGTCCACGAGCCGTAATTACAGTAGTTATCCAACAAGGCACCGTGGGTGGGCGTGGCCGCGGCCAGGGCTTCGAGCGACAGCATCGGCGCTCCCACGCGTGGCAGACAACCGCCCTACCCTCCGCCCCGCCCCGCCCCGCCCCGCCTCTGCCTCGCCACGCCTCCGCCCCGCCACGCCCTCCCCCCCGCCCCGCCCGCACGCCCTCCGCCCGCCACGCCTCCGCCCGCCAACGCCCTCCGCCCCGCCACGCCCTCCGCCCCCGCCACGCCCTCCGCCGCCACGCCCCCGCCCGCCACGCCCCTCCGCCCCGCCACGCCCCTCCGCCCCGCACGCCCTCCGCCCCGCCACGCCTCCGCCCCGCCACGCCCTCCGCCCCGCCACGCCCTCGCCCCGCCCACGCCCTCCGCCCGCACGCCCTCCGCCCGCCACGCCCTCGCCCTCGCCCCGCCACGCCTCGCCCTCCCGCCCCGCCCACGCCTCGCCCTCCGCCCCGCACCTCGCCTCCGCCCGCCACGCTCGCCTCCGCTCCGCCACACCTCGTTGCTGCCATTCCACCTCGTCGCTTCGTCTCCGCCACGTCCCCGCCCCCTACCACGGCCGTGCCTACCGCAGGCGCCCCGCCATCGCCTCGCCACCGCCCATTTCCTCCCGCCACTTCGGCCCGTGCTTACGCTTGGCGCCCCCGCCACCCGCCCATTCCCTCCTCCCCGCCCGCCTCGCCCCGCTCGGCCCAGTGGCCGCCGCCGGCGAGCGCTGACCAAGCGGCCATTCATCGCCAGCGACGCTAAATCGCCACGTGCCACTCCCTCGGCGGGCCGCCGCCGCCTCCGCCGCCGCCGCACGCCGGCAATCGCCATGGGAATCTTGTCCACCGAGACCGCGTGCGCTGGGAAAATGCCGTCTGACTGAATACGCGCCGCCCCTTGGCGGTCCCTCAGGGCGAAGCCGCCGTCGACGCTAAAGTGAAAGCGGTCCGGCAGATATTTCGCCGTAAAAGGTTTCGAAAAGGATGTTAATAGTGCGTGTCTTGTTTATGTGGTCAATTTATTTGTAATGTGGAGATAATTCAGGGGGCAAGATCATATCTCAAATTTCTATTAATCCTGGACCCTTATCTGGATATGAATTAGATTATTCTGCCTTGGATTCTCAGATTATTGCAATAAACCTGACCACATTACGACCACATTAGTTATATTACTGTATAAATAAATAATTAAGACGAAGTATATTAAAAGAAGAAATATTCTTCAAATTGTTTTACAAAACAATTATCTATGATATTAACTAAATTAGTTAAGGAGAAATCAATAATTTCATAAAATATTAAACCAAAATGTTTTATACTAACAAAAATTGTAGATAGGATCGACAATGATAGCAGTGATGATAAGCTATATTAAAAGTTACGTATATGGTTTCGTAATCCACTATGAGTAAAAACGTTTTCCAAGGCCCAACTTCACTTCTTTACTTCTCTCCATCCATCATACTTGTCACTAGCAAAGCTGACTTTCCTCAGGTTAAAAGTAACAGAATAGTATAGATTGTTCTCAGCATAATGCGGACAGAATTATGGTCTGTCGGCAATCGCTGCAATACACGGCGAGAATGTGATTTCACTTGTAGCAAGCGAAAGCGAAAACGTCAGCTGACGTAGTGAATGTATAAAGGGCTGCTATACGGTTTCCAGGCAAAAGATGTATGTCATGTTAACCATGATTGGTAGTTACTAATGAACAACGTTAAGAAGCTGTGGAGGCGAAATCAAGGGACAATAGAGGCACATACAAGAATGACAATAGAAACTTCAGTTACGGAATAAATTAACCCGCATCTGTTTTTGCCACGGACGAGTATAAATGCATTGCTGTAGAGAGGTGAAAATGGGTACTGTTAGACAAACTCGTATGTTCGTAGGGACTGTAGTATAAGAACACAAAAACTCTTCGAATTGTAACTATAGTAAACAAATCATTGAAGGAAGCGAGATTGTTGTCCTTTCTTAATTAATAAAGACAAAAGAAATTTTAATATGAAAGAATTAAAAGAAATAAAAGCAAATGCGTAATAAGAGGGAGAACCGAGGGAAATATATAATGAAGATTCACTGCGGAATTAACATAAAGGAAAAATGTAGGAAAGGCAAAAGCACCAAACCACAAATCTCACATATCATAAATGTGTACAAGTATTGCAAGTCACGCGCTGCGTACAAGGGTTGTAATAGTCGTAAATGCACAACATTGGCTTCATTGCTGCGATCCAAAGCTGCACTCCGAACAATAAGAAAAGTGTGAAAGTTGTAACATTGTACACTCACCTAAGTCTCAACTTTCACAGAAAAAATAAATATGAGAGTATTATTAGAGTCAATTATTGCAAGGGTTGGATAAAAAGTAATGAGAATTTTATTTCTCTGAAACGACTTTATTGACAGAGATACTTGCATTAAAACACCTTCAATTGCCTTTAATTGACCCCATTATTAATGACTTTTGTCAAATGTTAGGAAAGGTATCGTACACCATCTGTACACCATCACACTCTTCTAACAATCGTTCCTTTGGTCATGAAAGATAGCAGCACGTCGACTCACCGCCTATAAATTCAAGCGATATTCTTATTACTTTTATCCAACTCATGTATATGCATTAATACAATAAAAGAGTCCGTCAATATTGCAACGAATACAACTCAGGGCTCACTTTATGCTTCATACCATGCGATTTTCGAGATGTTCAGACTCAATCATTTCCTTTATTCCCCTAATCTCATATTTCCCCATTCCTACGTTTATTCGTTCTTGATTGTACGGCTCATTCCACATCGTCATCCCAACTAAACTGTTTCCAGCTCAAAATTATCGCTCACTGAAACTGATCATTCCACCTCAACCTACCACCCAGGCACATATAGTATGACTCTTTGACACACGTAGTGTTGCACCTTACGAGGACCACGCAGAGAAGTCTCCACGCCGTTTCCCAACACGCTCTAATCCTCGCACCACGGACGAAACAACAAAAGCGCGAGACGGCGGCGGCGGCGGCGGCGGCGACTTCAGAAGCCGGAGACGCAGGCGGCAGAAATAACAGGGCCTTGTCACAGCGGCCCGCTCGCGCCGGAGCACGGTGGGGCAAGATCTCAAAAAAGCTGGCCAAATGTGGAAAGTTATCCAAATTTAAGAAAACTTTATATACGATGGTTTTTGAGCACGCTGGTTGGAATTTTAATGTCAAAGTTGTAAAAAAGATGACGATATGATTGATTGCTTAAAAGATATGCCATAATGATTGATTGAAAATTTAATAAACGTCTAAAAATGTTTCAATTTCCTTAAAAATTTGTAAACAGAGTTTTATGCGTTCATTGATTCCGATGTTAACATTGCAAAAAGCAAAATGGCAAAAAAAATTGAAAAACGTCTCAAAATGTTTCCAAAGAATAGCAGCTATTACTGCTCTTTTGGACATTTTAGTAGCTAAATAGTGAAGAATTAATTTTTACAACTTTTTTGTGGAAATCTATGGAAAGTATAACTGTTTTCCACCAATAAACAAATTAATTGCATCATTTTCTTTAAACATAAATTATTAATTAAATAAATTTAACTTCTTTTATATATTGGCAATACATGTAAAACATTGAACTCACCATAACAATTTTCGTCCATTTTGAATGATAGAAATTGCTCACAACCGAACACAGCTGCTCGCTCAACGGCCACGTTTCCAATGATACAAAATGTCACTGTGACGCCCCGGACCTTCTCTAACCACGGAATTAGATAGTCCAGGAACCAGTCTACACAAGTACTTATGTCAAATTCCCTAATTAAAAATCTTTTTTTTTCGACTTTTGGCCAGCGTTTTGCGGTCTCGCCCCAACGCGCGCGGGCACGGCAAGGCGCGGCGCGGCGTGCGACCCCCGCGGCGCCGCCGTCAGCGCAGTCTATGGCAGCGCGCGCGAGGCGGCGGACAGGCATTGTGCACGGCTCCAGCTCGCGCCCCGCCCCTTTCCTCCTCCCNNNNCCTCCCCTCCCCCTCCCCACCCCCTTCCCCTCCGCGTCGAGGGGACGCCGAGCAGCGTGCGACGCGGGGGTAGACTTACTCGCGAGACTCCTCGCCAGGCACCTCAGAGAGTAGTTTCAAATATCGTTCATATATGATGAAATGTAGTTTAAGAATTATGTGTATGTAACCTAAAAACCCTTGAAGTCATAACTTAGTCGAACAATAATAAAATTTATTAATTAATATAATATTTATTGTGAAAAAAAATATTTAAAAATCGCATTAGACACCGCGAGCAGTGGGTGCTTATGGTGGACTTTGATTTCACGCTTAAAAACCTTAATGAAAAGCTTCATGGCGCACTGTGACAGTGCGAGGGACCTCAGTGAGTAGTTTCAAAAATCGTATATACATGACGAAATGTTGTTCAAAATTTTGTACTATGTAACCTAAAAGCCCTTGGAAGACATAACTTAGTCGAACAATAATGAAATGTATTAATTAATATAATATTTATTTTAATGAAATTATTTAAATAATCGCACGAGACACCGCGAGCAGTGAGTACTTTTGGTGGACTTTGAATATCACGCTTAAAAGCTTTAATGAAAAGCTTCATGGCGCACTGTGACAGTCCAATTGCCTCAATAGAAGAGTATGAAAATATTTTGTGTTGTGGATAAACCGTCAAAAATAATGGAGCGATCTCAAACCCAGATAAAATAATTAACTATCGTTAAATGTAAAAAAAACAACATTTCTTTAAAACAAAAGTTAAGATTTATGCCTGTGCACATTTTTTTATTATCAATAAGTAGGTTATCGAGCGACTTTTCTATTGAAGACCGTGAAGCAATTTTAAGGGACCCCGAGGAGGGCCACCAGATGAAAGTTTGGTGTATTTTGATTCTTGCAACTGGTTGTCGGGACACACGAAAGAATCGAAATTAGTTCCTCTGATAATTGTTATGGTCGGTTCGACCCATTGAGTATTCGGCATCCAACACCTGATGTGTCAAAGATAAGGTCCAAAATGTATCCCGACATCGTCCATACATGCGCGCACCCCGTTCGTATAGGGAGCTTCTTTTACCCTTCTGTTTCACATACATCTTAAATATTCCGTCATTAAATTATACATTCTACAGACTACTAAATTATTACAAAGACCAATGGCAATTCGTGACAGAAAGCTTTAATAACATTAATCTCTCCAATAATCCTACTGATACCTTCAATTTGCTTGAAGTTGCATTTGAAAAGAGTAAACTTGAACTATCTGCTGATTCCCAACTAATAAACGAGCGACATTAACGAAAATCAATATACGAAGCCCCCTTTATCCGACAATAGGTTTTCGGCGATGCGAAGTCTCAAAGTGGGCAATAAATCATCGATTTTGGGCTCAGTAGATCAGGCAAATTTCGCACTGTGCAGCGTCAGGGCCGCTCCCCTCCCCCCCCCACCCCCCCCCGCGGCTTTCCAACGCGGCGAAAGCTCCTGGGGCTGCACAGGGGTGAAGTGCCGCGGTAATTAATTAACGAAAGGTACAGGCGCGCGCTGATAGGAAGGGTCTTTCTTATTAAGAGTAATGGCCGCCGTTTGCGGCAACGTGCTGCTGGTGAGACACTGACCAGCTGCACGCCGAGTGTTTGCAGATCGTTGCGGAGGCGATGGGTGACACGAAAAGAGAAACAAGAAGAAAATGGATGCGGAAGCTGGAGGGTAAGCGAAGTGATTGTAAATTATGGTAGAAAAAGGAGTGAATTGCAAAAAGAAAAGTGTTAAAATTGAAGGAGAGTGCTGGAATGGAAAAAAAGGATATATAATTCCGCTCGAGTAGTAAAACAAAGACGACGTACAAGGTGTTGGGGTAGTGCGATAGTAATTATATGCTACGCGCAGCAAAACGTATGTTTGAAAGAAAAATGAAGGCGCCGACTACGAAATTATTATTTGAAAATGGGTAAATCTTAGCAATATGTACATCTTATCGCGAACTTGTCTAAATTTCACGGAAACTAAGCAAAGTGCAAAAAACTTCTTATCGGTGTAATTCCCAAATGAAAACAATCAAACTACAAAAAATACTTAAAAATCATTGTTTAATACAATAATTAGGTAAATGAGCTACGCTTAAAAGTTTGAACACGTCATGAAATGAATGGAGTTTTTACCAATATTGAGAAAAGAAAGCAATAATTCCGGCAGGCTAGAATTCACAAAAATTTTCCGAACAAAAAGTGGCATGTAACCATCAATGAATTATGAAATTCCCTTCATGATTCATCCGTAACTTAGATATGCGTTTGCAAAAAGGATAAAAGTTTATGTCTTCAATAAATAAACATGTAATCCTGTCAGATGGCAGAGATCGTTAGGGCTGTAGCGCCGTAGCGGTCTTGGACCAGAAGACCGCGTATTCGAGTCCAGCCTCGGGTATGGGTGTATTCATGTATGTGTGTGCCGTCTACACGTGTGTGCTGTCCTTTCATCCCTCACTATCATCATCATAATCTCATCATCATCATCATCATTTCATCATCCATACCACCAGCTTGTGGGATAAAGATTCAGCTAATGCCCCCCTCCACCCCCCCAGGAAAGGTTCTTGCACCGGCTGAAGCAGGAAGCCACGCGTGGTCCGAGTCGGAATATACGCGAAAAAAACAACGTATTGATGATATTCCTCCTCCAACCAAACTCTGATCGGTAAACGCGCTTTCATCTCCACGTGCTGAAAGCAGCCAGCGATCGGTCGGGGCGATAGGGAGGTCAGTGTCGGAGGCCAAGGAGATACATGTGGCAACGGCATAAGCGCGCACGGTTTTGTGTGTGTGTGTGTGTGTGTGTGTGTGGTGTGGTGTGTGTGTGTGTGTGTGTGTGGTGTGTGTGTGTGTGTGTGTGTGGTGTGTGTGTGTGTGTGGTGTGTGTGTGTGTGTGGTGTGTGTGTGTGCGCTGCAGCGACAGCCACAGCGGGCGGGCATCCATCGCACACACGCCTCGTGCAAGCGCTTTAATACGAGCCGGGGAGGGGGAGGGGGCGCCGACGTGCTTCTGGTGCGTGATCAGGTAAATGTTCCATCGACTAGGCGAGCTAGAAGCCGATGCAAATGGGCGTTTCCAATTGAATGTCCGCCGGCCGAGAGCATCCGGAACAAAAGGTAAACGAGCCGGCGATGTAATGATTTCGTTCCCGGGGAAATTAGATATTGTGAATGGGTCAAATGGATGTTCAGGTGGAGCTAAAGATTTTATGCGGTAAATGTTTGTGTTGGGTGACTGAAAGCGGTTTTTGAGCAGTGTTTACACACGTTGTACGATATTCTGTAAACTGCTTCTCTTAATAAGAGTAAATTTATACTTTTGATCTTGATACGATAAATAACCTTTCATTCAAAAAAGTTGATTTTGGTGATTGAATGGTTTTCAACAAAGCTGTGATTTGAAAACATAACTTTATTTTATATGAAATATATGAGAAAGAGCAATAGAGGTGACAAAATGTAAATAGAAGAACCTTTATGAATGGGATGATAAATGTTGCTGTGAAAACAGTAAGAATATTTCGTACAACGAACAGTAAACTAAAACTACCGAAGTACTGTCATCAAAAATAAATCGTTAATTTATACACGATTGTATGAAATTGTGCAGGATTAAAAATTTATTTTTGGTGATGATGGCGATCTTTCATTACTAATAATGTGAAAATATTTATATTATTATAGAACGTCATTTGATATTCTTAACATAAATAATATAAATAAGAGAGAATTCTCCTTGGTAATAAAACATATATACAATGAAATACGACTTTGGTAAGTGACCATGCATGTACTTATCCGATATCCCAGGGCAGTATGATGTTAAAACGTACCTGCAAAAGAGAAGAAAATCAGTGTAATATGAATGCAAGTAATAAAATGAAGATAAGCATAGAACATAGCGAATGAAAAGCAAGAACTAATCATACATCAGTTCATTAAATAATAGCTTTCAGCATATATCTGGTAGGAAACCATCAAGATCAGGATATAGAAATTCTGATGATTATAATACTAAACTGCGTTCATTAATATGAAACAGGCTATTCACATGTAAAGAAAATATATTTATTATATGAAAGAGATTTCTGTGGAGGCATCTTAAATAGTATTAAATGTATTATTCTCAAAAGAAACATACCAGGTTAGTCGTTAACATAGTAATGCCACAACGTCTTAGATTTCACCCTTCAAAACAAGTTTTTTTTTTAAATTTAAAAACATAGGTTCGCAACTATACAGTTTACTTCTCGACTAATTAAGTTAGCTATGAAAATTTTAATTTATGAGTGGTGAATGTTAATTAAATGTTATAATGGTCTTAAATTTAAAATATATTACAGTTTTTTGTTAAATTTGACACAATATTGAAGGTGAGATCGAAGAGAGATCGACTTTCGAAAACGAACCTTCACCCTAAATCTTCTTTCTTCCAGAGACTAATCAACAACGCCATGTGAGTGTTGGGTTGTTTCGTATTTGCGAAGTTTCTCGTCACATTCTCGAGAGCTCCCGATGTTAGGGTTCTCAGACATATGACAATTACAAGCAATATCAAATCCGTTCTCAAAATTCAAAGCCTACAATGTTGTGAAAAAAGTTGCCTACAGGCCAGTCTATCACCAGCACCAATAAGTCCTCCACAAGGAAATGGACAATAGAAATCGCATCCAACATTCACGAACAGTGTTTTTCTGACCCATCAGCCTTTTCTATTTAATATTACCAACAAATAATTTATTTACCTCAGAGACGCTGATGTTCATGAGTGATGTTTTTCTAATTACGGCATCGTGAAAAATGCCTAACTTTTCCGTCACACCAGACTCACAGTTGGACTTAGGTCATTTGCGTACCCAAACCACGAGCAGAAGTTTCCGAACTTCGGTCCCTGGAGCTGACATAACTTTGTGACGCTCGGTTTCGATCCGAAACTGTCGCCATTCTTTTCCTATCTCTATCTACTCACGTGTATTTCGTCGTGTGCGTCAGAAGAAAGTAGTTTATCTCTTTGGTGGACTACTTTCTCTAAGCAATCTGATTATCGATTTGATTTACGAGAAAGATATCTCATCGACTAACTGCATTGAATATGTCTCACTGGAAAAATGCCAAAAGAAGCAATTGTTCATTTTGTTCTGCAGAACAGACTGGTATGTTTGTTTACACTAAAAATGTATTCCCCTCCCAAGAACAGTATTGTCAGGTGAAAAATTGACCTAGAATAATAAAAATGAATATAAAAGAGAATGGTTACATGTAAGTTTTCATGTCATTTTTGTTCCTTTCTTTCAAGCATTCTCTTTTCCTCATCCGATCAAGGGGCCGAACCAAAGTATAGGTTGAGACGACTGAGGCGGAATTACCGTTACCTCCGCAGAGTGTAACGTATTAGCCAGCGTGCCTCATGGCATCTATTGGGGGACGCTTGGTAGAGGATTAGCCTCGCCACAGGAAGAAGGGTTTTTCGCGTAAAGGGAAAGAACGCGGAAACGGGAGACACTAGGTGTTGGCGTCTTCCGGCTTATAGAAGCTTTTCACTGTATAACAAGCGAGGGGGTGGCGTGACGTAGTAGGTCACGTGGGCCTCGCCTATATAACAGAGTGTACGGAGCCAGGGAGGTTCTGGAGACGGTGGGAGAACCTCGTGCGTGTGCACAAAACTTGGCGCCACGACGGTGCATATGCGAGCCCGGCTCGCGAGGCTCGAGTCACTAGTTGACGAAGCCTGCGGACTTTATGTCCTTGAGTGACTGGGTCACGGGGGAGCGATGCTGTGTGCGTGCTCCGAGGTGAAGAGTGGTTGAGTGCCACGATTCACGCCGATTCTCAATCGGATAAGATCGCTCCTGCGATCGAGGCAAACAGCCGTTGGTGCGCCAGAACGGACTTTTGTCCCAGCGTGACATCCGCTCACGAAGTAGGCTTTGTGCGCGCTTCAAAGTAGGAGTGGGCGAATGCCATAATCAAAACCATCTCATATCGGGTTTGGATCGCTCCCGCGATCAGGGGATAGTAGGTCTATCAGAGCTAGGTGTAAGTAAGATATTAAGTGTATATATTTTTTTGTTAATAAATATATTGTTATATGAAAGCTCTGTGTCTGTGGTCGCTGTGAGTATTCATGACGTCACAAGAGAATCCATCCGGAAGATCCTATGGTTCGCCACTCTAGATGGCTGGGTCATATTCAATTCGCCACCTCCAGGAATATAGCACTCACTACACATACGGTACCGAGCAAATGGCTAAGAATTTAAAGCTCTGACTTCGCATTCGGGAGACAAGGTTCAATCCCCGTGCCGGGCATCCTGCCCGGAGATTTCGAAGTTTCCCTCGATCATCCAGAGAAATGCTGAAATGTTTCTACCGAAAGGCCACGGCCACGAAACCGACGTCGCTAGCCGAATCGGTTAAGTAGCTGCAATCGCGAAGGTTAAGCGAATTCGAGACATCACAGGTTCCTGGTTGGGCGCACGACTGGGAACCCCACGATCAATAAGCGCAAAGACCAATTGCCTCTTGTGGAACATGTAGTGGCTAAATACAACATATACTTGCGGCACATTGTCAGAAATCAGCTGCAGCGCCGGGAAATTTGAAATTATCAATTAAATCGATTAGATTTCCAAAGGAAGAGGCTCGGTCAAGGAGGCCAGAGGGCAGTGCGCCCACCATTCCACTCCGCCCAACCACCGCTCCGCCCACTACCGCTCCGCCCACCACTTTTCCCACCGCTCCGCCCACCGGCCCCGCTCCACCCACCACAACAGCTTCCGGCCCACACACAACACGCTCTGCCGCACCACTTATCCGCTCCGCCCCACCACCGATTCGCCCACCACCGATCCGCCACCGCCCTCTTTCCGCCCACCGCTGGCACCTAATGATGGCGTAGCGCCCGCTCGGGATGGGCGCCCTCTGCGCAGGACGAACCGCTCCCGGTGCAACGGCGCGCGCCCCCATTACACTCCACCGAGGAAACGAACCCGTGTCACGCAGCGCGCGATCAATTTTGCTGCGTTGCAAATCAGAAACGAAAAGAACACATGAACATTTTCACTAGTCATTTTGAATCTAGAAAGTGTTTTCTAATATCCAAAGTCCATCAACTATAGACGTATAAACGAAAATACAATTTCGATTCCGATAATTCGTGCATGGCAATAAATATTTATCTATTTATATCAGCATTGTATAAAATATTGAAATATGTATTCTGAATAATGTATAAACGAAAATACAATAGTAAACTCATTTTAAATTCCATTTGGAATGAAAGAACCTAGTTTCTTTCTGAATAGTTCTAGGAATTGTGCGATGTTCAATATAAACATTGCATGAGGATTTAGTAGTTATTGGAATTGTACGGTATCATTTATTTACGCATAATTGATACAGGTAGCAATACCATCAAAATAATAACAATTTTTAGAGAGATGAGTGTTCAAATTAATTTGTGCTTCATATAATAGAAAAATATTTGTTGGGAGAAACATTTTAACTTTGTGTTTATTCTGTCTTTCAGGGTATAAAAATGTCTCAATTTTAAGAAATATTTCTTCAAAATATTAGTCACTGTAAAACACAATCAAGACCCAATCATTCTAATACAAAATATTAGTAATGTGCATTGTTGAAATGTGTATTAGATTGAAGCAATTTTTTATTTCCGTCAGTACTTTTATGTATGAAAAATTAAGTATTTTAGGATTTTATTTTTTTCGCACTTTTAATAATGTATTTTACAGATGCTTCCTAAGGATTCTACGCAACGAAAATGTATTTAATGTAGTATACTGAAATGTGAATAAATTATGGACTAACATATTTTACACACATCTCAACAAAGATACATTGTGAATTATAGAGAAAAATTCTTCGCAAAATGTATTAATTATAGATCTGTCAGGGAAAATATTGGGCTCATATCTTAGAATTACCTGAATGAAAGATATTTTTTTATAAAACAAGTGTCGTCCATCTTATAATATTTGCATATTAAAAGAAATTGAAAAAATTTCATTTTGAATTTTCAATAGTTTATTTACAGAATGTCCGATAGATCACGTTTTCTCCATATTACGTAGTAAACATTCTCCATATTATGCATTTTTGAATCTACGTAGCCTTCTATGTTGCAACACCTCGACGTGAAAATAGTAATATCAGTGGCCAACACTGCTATACCACTTTCCTCATTCTCATTCAAATACATATTTATATTAGCCGCAGAGCATTAAACTGCATTTGTTACAGGACATCGAAAAAAGAGTTCGATAATATGTCTGACTAGGGTGTATGTGATTTTCTAAATATTAAATTGCACGAGAAACTAACCAGAAAACTGAATTTTATAGTGACATCTATTGAAGAATGGAATCATCAATTCATTAAATAATTTATGTTTTACGGTAAAACCATACAAATGAAAATAGCAGGGTGTTTGGAAATATTTAACAATTGTGATTTACTTGACTTGTTAGGATTCATTACATGTGGAACTTAATAAATTTATATATTTTTCAGCGTAAAATTGAATGCAATTCAAGGATTTTTTAATTCGAAAAGAGTCAAGATTAAAATATATTAGAAGTTTTCCAAATTTGAAAAGTACGTCTTGATTGGAAGTATAACTTAGTATTTTCGAGACAAACTCATATGGTAGATAGAATGCATAAATTTATAATCATTGAGAAACGTTGAGAAACGAGATTTTTTAACCTTTTGAAAAACAAATTAACAACTTATAATTAAGTTCAAAATATATTATTTTACCTTATTTCATTTCAAACAATGCAAAATCGATATACATTTTTTCGCTAAAATTTCTAATTCCTTCCCATTTCTGGTCGCTGGGTAGTGGCGCAGGAATGCGTGTGAAGTGTGGCTTACACGAGTATAACTATTACTAAAAAGTTGCAACTAATGAAGTTAATTATTAGTAAGTAATATTTTAGTTTTAAGATTATTTTATTTTATTTTTGAAAGACCCTAGGTATTAATATACTTAAATTAATAGGCATTGATTGTATTGTTTATTGTACAAATTTTGTTTGTAAAATTGTTAATAAAATTAAGGTTAGACTGGTATATAATCTGAAAGTAAAATTATAGGTTGAGTTACCTAACTGCAATTGAATAAAAACGCCATATTGTTGACATTTTATGAGGAACATTCAATTATGTACTTCATACTACATTAAATTTCTATTTTTGAATATTACAAAAGTACACGACCGTACGCAAAATTAACATTAGAACAATGATTTAGTAACTGAATTTTGGTAGCACGAATTAGCATTTCACAATATTCTGAAACAAATACAAAAGCGATAGAAAATGAATTTCTCTTTCAATTATCCGACATCACAACTCTTTTTTAAATTCAGTGAACAAAAATTAATTTCCAACGACAATAATTTTTGAAACACCAATTTCATCCTTCTGGAAAGTTTTTGGCTTAGGAAACACACGACGAGCGCACATATCGGATACTAATCAATAAATCACTTCCGCACTTCTCTTTAAAACGTCGGGTCGATCGTCGTCTTGTATTGCTCGCTTGCAGGCGGCTGGTCGAAGCGGCGGCGCCGTCGACGGCAGTGGCATTTGTCGACGAACCCGCAGCTTGCACGCTCGCCCCTTCGAGTCCCGAAGGGCCGAAGATGGGCAAAACTGGCATTAAAATTTAATCAAGTCTCCCCGTTCAATATGCCCATAAATGGGATATTAGGCGCCGGTCCCGGGTGCCGTGAGGGGTTTCCGCAACGGCGACAGCGCCCCTAATTCCGTTATTTAACCGCATTAGCTGATATTAAAATATTACTGAACGAACGTGCGCTGTCCGTTATGACCATACTTTCGGGTTAAGTGGGAAAGTTCGCGAAATTCTTCCAGCGCGATTTTGCGTAAGGGGCTCGCTGCGTGCGCAGAGTCGTTAGCCCGGTTCTCGAGACCGGCAGCTGTCGTATGCAGATGCGTGCGTTAACGGCCACGTAAATGAAGAATGGAGATTGGAGGCTAGTCACGTTTCATACGCTTTCATTTACTCGTATTTATCATTCACTATGATATCCATGCATTTCCGATTCATACATATAGAGAAATTTTCTACTACTCTGTAACTGATAGTCCTCAAAAACACTATCAACACAGCATTAAACCGAGTAACAAATGAATTAACATAAACTTAAATTGGAAAAAAAATCGATAATCTTAGAGACTTTTAGCGTCATCTTAAAATAAGTATCTCATAAATAAATATGGTTTAAAACAAGAAGAAAAAATATATTGAACAGCTATTAGTGATTCATCACCTAATTAGTAATTATATTGCAAGTTGAACATTATAGCTAACATATGCTAAACTAACTAAAGCTAAGTTTCATGTTTTTATTAAAGTTATTCTATTATGCGTCAGCATTAAAAATGTGGGTAGAACAATACAAACATTTGTGCAGAGATATATTGATATAGATCTTCAGAAAAAACATACCCAGTGAAAACTTGTTTAGGCACTGCGAGTTACACGAATTCAGCGTTGAATGTTTTTCTGTGGAAACACAAGACGGATAATGTATTATTAAAGACAAGGTGACGTCATCTATGATTCCTGCGTATTTTTTATCATCATCATCTATTTCGTAATAGACAGGAAATAAATAAATTCTTTGTATGGTATATATGTGCCCTATCCTGCCCAGACTTGCCAGAATGAATGGTAACTAATCTATTACTTCCAAATAGCCTAATTACGCTATTTGGAAGGATCATAATTCAATTAGTAGAAAACATTACGGAAGATAAAAAGAATAATTATTTTCGGTAGATTTACTTCGTATTCAATACGTGTGCGAAAAAAAGAAATACAGCGCACACAAATTTTGCTCAGTTTAGAATGAAAGGGAGATGGTTGTTTTTGGGATGTCTCATAAATAAAGTAATTTTCCTTTTGTTCTAATTTTCGTTGTATCAACTGGTAATGAAAACTTATTAGTAAATATCATTAAACTACATTTTCCAACAAGTTTAGTTGAGATACATTATAGGAATTTCAGGTCATTTTTAACTGCCGTAATTTTGCATTAGTGATTTCTTACTAAATCATTGTAGTCTAATCTGTTAGAACGACACACAAAACTGGTTCAGATCCCGTAGTTATCAAAAACTTACCTTCACGATTCCCAATAATGAATGCCACCAAAAATGATTGAAAGTTATATTTAGCAATATTTGAAATAAAGAAATACACTATCAAAAGAAAACTTTTGCAAAGAATTTCCTACGACGTTGAAAATAATACCACCGTAAAGTTCAGTATAATAGAGACATTTCACACAGCGAAGGGCCGGTCAGGCCCCCCAGGGCCAGACGCAACAGGGGAACGCCCGGCGTGCAGTTTTTACGAGATGCCCCGCTGATGCATGACGTATTCCGCGTAATTGATTTTGATTACCGATGTCGAGCGACGCGGGTAAAATATGTTCGCGGGGGGAGGGCGTTATTTTCCGTGGCGGGGGAACGGCCGTCCGACTTGAATTATCACCTCCCCCGCGCGTCAGGGCGCTGCGGAGGATTAATTAACGGTGACCTGGATCCACGTGACGCGCGTCGCGGCGTGCTGCGCGCAGCGCGCCGACGGCGCCTCGCGCGGAAGCCCCAGGCCGTGCGATGCGGCGCACTACCCATAGCCTCCAAGGAGCGCCTAACACGCACACCCTCTTGACCTCCCGCACCGAAAAATTTTGGTTGACAACAAAAAAACACCTGTCTGTTCAGTCCGCGCTCCCTTGTGAGGCGCTGCCTGGCTACGCTGTCAGCCTGCCATGACTACCTAGTCAGCTCTTGCTGGACTACTCATCACCTGCCTGCCTACAAGTCAGCCTGCCTGACTACCAGTCAGCACTGCTGTACCGTACTGGACTTAACCAGTCAGGCCTGCCTGACTACCAGTCAGCCCTGCCTGACTACCAGTTCAGGCCTGCCTTGAAGTCAGCTGCCTGACTACCATGCAGCCTGCGCTGACTCCACCAGCGGACTGTCAAGCCTGCTCTGACTACCTCAGGGTCAGCGCCTGCCTGACACCAGTCAGCCTTTCCTGACTACCACGTCCAGCCCTGCCTACTGACTACCAGTCAGCCCTCGCCTGACTATCCTTCAGCTCTGCCGTGACTACCAGTCAGCCTGCTCTTTGGAACTACACAGTCAGCCTTGCTGACTACAGTTTACAGCTGGCGTGAACTACCAGTCATGCCTGGCTCTGACTCAGTCAGCACTGCTGCTACCAGTCCTGCCTGACTACCAGGTCTAGCTGCCTGCTACCAGTCAGCCTGCCTGTGACACCGAGTCAGCCTGACCTGACTACCAGTCAAGCCTGCCCTGTATCTACGCAGTCACTGCCATGTACATTCCTGCTGCTACTACCCGTCAGACCTGCCTGACTACCCGTCGGCCTGCCTTGAACTACAGTCAGCCTGCTGAACGCTCACGCCCTACCGTCAGCCTGCCTGATACCGCAGCGCCTGGACTTACCTCGCTGGTCAGCCCTGCCTGACGCCTTACCCGGTTCAGGCCTGCCTGACTAACCCGTCATAGTCCGTCTGCTCTGTGTAACTACCCTGTCATACCTGCGGCTCGCCTACCCCGATCCGTACTGCCCGACTGACCGTTCGGCTCTGTCCGAACATTACCAGTCATCCTGCCTGACTACCGTCAGCCTTTGCTGAACCCGTTCAGCGCGCTATAGACCTGACTACCGTTATGGCCTGCGGTTGACCTATCCGTCTAGCCCTGCGCCTCTGATCTACCTCCTGGGATCTACGCGCTGCCTTGACTACCCGTCGCAGCCTTGCTGACTACCCGTCAGCCTGCCTGACTTACCCGTCAAGCCTGCCTGAACTACGCGTCAGCCTGCCCTGACTACCCGGTCAGCCTTGCCCCACGCTGACTACCTCAGCACTGCCTGACTACCGCTGCGTTGCCGAGACTACCCGTTCAGCCTGCCTGACTTTACCCGTCAGCCCTTGCGCTGGGACTACCGCCTTCAGCCTGCCTGACTAGCCGTCCAGCTGCCCTGCACTAACCACGTCTCAGCAGCTGGACACTAGACCACTCCGTTCGAGGCCTGCCTGATACCGTCACGTCTTGCCTGATGTATCCGTCCATCTCTTGAACCTGTACTACTCGCAGTCTGCCTCTTCACTACACCGTACAGCTCCTTCTCGCGAACTACCCGTCAGTCTGCCTGACACGTCAGGTCTTGCTGGATACTATGCCGTCAAGTCTGCCTGACTCACTCGTCAGTCTGTCTAACTGCGAATTACTCCGTCCAGTCTGGCCTTGACTACCGTCAGGCTCTGCCTGACTACCCGTCGAGTTCTCCTGAGACAGCGATTACCCGTCAGTCTGCCCTGACTAACCCGCAGTCTGCCTGGACTACCCGTCCCGGTGTGTCTGCTTGACGACCCGTCAATCTGCCTGACTACCTGTCTGTCTTGTTACTAGACATCTCTTTCTACTAAATTAAAAGATTCTAACAATAGAATATAGGGTACGGATACTTACTATTTTGTATAAGCTACGCTATTATCGCCCGTTTTAAATATAGAGGTGGAAAAGTTCAATCGAAAGGGTGGTAGTCCGAGACAATAGGTCTTCTTCAAAATTAAGATTCTCTGGGGATAACCGTACGATTTACCATTACACTTCATTAAATACTTGCACCAAATGCTAGTGATTGGTAAACAGTTTACTTCTAGTCAGAAAGTGTTATATAATAGACATCATACTCTATATGTGAAGCACAATTTCCAATAAATTAATGTATATCCGCACGCAAGTGTAAATGTTGGTAAAGGAATCGCAGAGGTCTGTTAGCTTCCCCGTTTAGACTACGCCTTTCTAGATTAAATATTGATACTCCTCAATGGAGAGAGTTTGATTAAACAGCACCAGAGTCCGCCACGAGCGGAAGCCTCATTACCCCTCGCGCTACCGCGTTGGGCTTTTGCTCGATTGGCGGACGGACGTATGGGGGAAAAACTTCTTGTTCTCAAAATATGTCGTATTTACACAACGCGGAGTACAAGAGTAAGAACAAGCACGAACATTATGGTAAACATCTCATTTCCCATTCAACACGGTCTGTCTAACACATGGGAAACAGTATCATAATTAATTTGGCTTGGTGTTATACTACTTTGAGAATACCACTGTTGAATTATCATACCCTTCACTATTGTTACGGTTTATTCATTTACACTGTGATATGCGCTCTCTCCTCATTCAGTCGTATTACGACTAAAGAGCCGCACATAGAGAATTAGTTCTTAGCCATATTAATTTTGTGCACGGCTGTGCTAAGTTTTTTTTTTTGATATCGATTCGAAAAAGAATCGAAATGTAGATAACTCTGACCCTTATATGTCACAAATTACGTCTTATAATAATTGAGGCCGAGAGTTCTAACGTTTTTGCACAAGTGCTAACGGGGGGTAAAACTACAACTATTTATCGAGCTGTTAGTGCCTAATGAGTGTCGCGCAATGTTTCCTTTCAAACAAATGAAGATATATCAAAGTTTCGCCACTCTTTAGTTTTACTTAAAAATTATCTGGATATGAAACTCCAAAACACAAGAAAAAAAAAAGTATTCTACTTTCTGCAGGGGCATCACACTATTAAATCCACTCTGAAATGCATTCACGCACGAAGTTTCATTTTGGAAACACACAAACCTTCCGAGAACTCTGTTTTGTCGACAAAAGGTATCCTTGAACAGAAGCAACTTGCTCGACGTTAATATTTCACCTTGGCGAAACAGAGAAGGGCCAAAGCTTTTCGCGCGAAAGCATCCACTTTCAAAAAAGCGGAACTTTCCTGCGGGTGTTTGGGAGAGAGGAGGGCGCGGCGCTCCATATGTAGACAATCAAACTCGAAAAACAGGTCGCGCGAAAAAGCCCCCCATTTAATGACGGCTGCGTCGCCGGAGAAAGTCCGACCAGGAATGATCGGTGGGTATCCGCACGTGAGAAAGACTGTAAAACCATTGCTCAAGCGGGGGGGTATTTTCGCCCGAACGCGCAATTCGTACGGGGAGGGCAAGTGGTGGCGCTCCCGGAAGTGAGAGGCGATGATTGCAGTGTGGGAGTGCGAGGGCTGGCTCGAGGTGCGGTCGGCTGGGGCGGCAGGGGCGGCGGGGGCGGCACGGGGCGGCGGTTGACGGGCGGCGGGGGGGTCCGGGGGCGGGGCGGGGGCGCGGGGGCGGGCGGGGCGGGGCGGGGGCGGCGGGGCGGCGGGGGGCGGCGGGGCGGCTGGGATGAGTGAGCGGCTCCAGGGCGTACCACCAGACCACAGAGCTTGATCAGCGGTGCGGACGGGTAACGGAATACGGTTGCATGGGCTCGGTAGGGGGCTGGTAGAGCGATATCCAGGTAGAGGGGTCGCGCTCCTCATTCCAAGATAAATAATAAATGGTTACTTGTAAGAGTGGTTGGGCAGGATAGAGAGGCGTACGCTGCGGGTGACCAGACAGGTGAATAGCGACGGAGGGAGGTCCGGGCGGGGCGCAGGGGCCTTCGCTGCTCGATGGAGAGTGGAGCTGCGAGATATGTAGTCGAAGTGACTCGGATAACAAGGGGCGGCTCGACCGGGGAACGGCAGGAAGGGGGAGGCGGGGGGTGAAATAAGGCCATCGAACCGTGGACAATGTATTACGATTCTTCACTTGGTGTATGCAATTGCCTAGTACAAAATCTTTGCTGTTCGGAGAAACGTTGCTGGGCAAATAACAAAGAAAAACGTAACGTAAAATTGTACACTTAAATGTTGAGTTTAATGAAATATGCAAATAGTAGAAATAAAACATATTTTGTACAGAATCATGTTTTTGTACAGAATGATTTTTATAAAACGAAATGAACGATGGAGTAGTTCATGAATATTCAGAAGGAATAAAATTAACGAAATTTCTAGAGGGAAACGGGTAATTCTGAGCGTGTAAACAAATAAACCAGATAAAACATCGGTTATCGATTATGGATATTAATGAATCTGCAACAAAATATAATTTCTTACAATCATTTCTAAATTTAGAATTTTTGAAAATTCAGAGAATTCAACGTAAATAAATAATTTGCGTCATTTTTAAGCATTCTTTGTTCTACAGGAAAAATGTTATAAAATATAGCAGTTTTTTGGATTTTTAAAATGCATAAAATTCAAGCAAAATCTAGTTTTCTCATATTATTGTACAGAACTATTTAAAAATCTATTACATTCTCGCTATTTTTAGAACAGATATCATTTAACAAAAATATCACCAGAAATGTAGTTTTGCGATACTGAGTTGTGCAATTTTTAGATAAAACTAAAAGTTGGTCGAAAATAAGAACTTGTTCTTTGTGGAATGTGAGGAAAATAATTTTCAAAAAATTCTAACAGTTTTTGAGAAAATAATATTGGTTAAAAGAGACTGTATTTCACACACAATTTCGCAAAAATACTTATTTTTTCTAAAAAGTATTTCATCCTTTTCTATACAGATATGTATGTCTTTTAAGAGCAGATTTTATTACAAAAAAAAAACAATATTCAATATTGAAGAGGTAGGAAGACGCTAAAAATATTTACATATTTGGAATTTTCAAAAAATCAGAATTCAACAAAAAAATAGACCTGGGCCAGTTTTAGCGTATGTTTCTCTATTTGAGAAAAATGTTTTGTAAATATTTGTAGGCTTTTCTGGGAAATTTTGATAAAGTAGTTAAGTCTTGTAAAATACCGCCACGACCTACAAAATATGATTTCAACTCTCAGAGGTTTGAGTTGGCCAGAATGCGTGGAGACAAAATTTTGGGGGAAATCGTCCGAAAGGTTCAGATGCTAGAGTTTGGACCCAGACAGGAACTTAGAACAACCACACATGCAGTCGATTTAGTGTCAACAATTTTTCGGTGGATGCCATGGCGCCAAATTACGAACTTTCTGGGAACAAAATTGTCAGATTTTCGTCACAGCATGACACTGCTTCCCGTTTACTATGTAAATACGTATTTAGGTGAGACAGTAAAATGAAAAGAAGCAGAAAAGGATGATCACGGCGGTAAAAAGGACATTGAATACACAAAATTTGCGCGCAGATTACGAGAAATGCACCAACAAAGAAGATAATAAAAAAGAAAAATATATTAAGTACAGTGAATGTCTACCCTATGTGTAGAACAAAAACGGGAATCAAAAGGATTGGAGGAATATTCAATTGACGCCCATTAACGGAAAAATGGACGCGGTCACTTAAAAAAACAACAGAGATACGCAGTACAAGAGTTCTTTACATACCAAATATACGAAATAAATTTCTGTTCAACCACGTAACACATAAACAGGAATATTTATTTGCTAGTGACTTGTTCCTTGGAGTCTAGCTGGCGTATTATGTCAGCTGAGCCGTAAGCATTAAGTAACTTAGACAGTATTCGCAACGTGACAAAAGGTGAAATAACGCAATTAAACATTTGAATTTTTCAGTTAAAGTTAAATCAGTTTCATTGTTTCCGTGCTTATCACGTGGTTCTGGGTACTTTACAAAACCATAAACACTTCTCACATGACCGGAAGGCTGCATAATTTTCTTTCAATTTCTGCCCGCATTGGAAATTAGTAACGCAGATACGGCTTGCTTCCTAAGCTGCGGTAGACCATCACGGACGTAGTGGCTCCGCTGAAGGGTCGTGGGAGCGGGGGAGGGGGCGTGACGGCAACGTGCGCCGAGATGGACGGGCCGAGTCGAGAAACGCGGCGTCACGCACTCCGCGCCGGCCGATGAAAACCGGGCTGTCGCCAGCGCGGGCGTGGCGGGGCGGAGGGAAGGGGATGACGCCTGGACGGGGGCGGGGGC